>ML685794.1:12519384-12624857 GCA_007922175.1 Pelusios castaneus | reverse complement strand
AGGACCTTCCCTTTTATCCCATGACAACTTAACTTACATAACAGCTTAACTTACATAATGTAATATACCAAAAGCTCTTAAAATTTACTTAATATCTAAACAGATGTTTCACTTCATCTCCCAATATATGACACAGAAACCTACAAAAATGATGCTACAATTCAATGTGTCTATGGCCATGCCTCCTTGCTAAAATAATCAAGGTCCCACATAAAGAAGCTATAAAGTTAAAGCTTAGCCAGCAAAGTGAGACCATAAATCTAATCATCTCATAAGAAAAAGATGTCTAGATTTCTTTTGAGGGGTGGGGGAAATATTCTTATATTTAATCAAACTAGACTTTCTGGTTCAATTACAACCACTTAGCAATGTGCAAAGGAATAAATTAATTTAACAAGTAATCTTACAACTGTGTCTAATACATACAATGAAGACAAGTAAACAACAATGATTTTAGTCACCCAGGGAACAATAAAACTTAAGATATTCAAAAAAAGGTTTTGGGGTAAAGTAGGTCTTTGAGGGAAGATAGAATTGAATAATTTTATATACATCTGTGAAGATATTTTGACTAACAAAGTTTAGAGAATTTTCTTTAAAAAAAAGTTCACATATTAGTAAATCTAGAAATGTTGTATAAAAATTAAATGTAGGAATTATGAAGTTATATTAGAAGACATTTATTAGTAAGAATTAGTGCTCTTGTGTTGCTACTGTTTTGAAGTATCTAGGACAGCATTTCTGAAATTAATTTAATACAGAACACTTTTGGGGTTGGAATATATTCATGGAACACATACATGCTGGTCGAGGGGGTGGAGTTAATACTGAAAAATTGCTGCACGTGCTGCTCAAAAGTTGATTTAAAAGTTAGCGTTTTTTCGAGATGTCTTTTTAATTTACAAAGAACAAAAAATAAAGAGGGAAGAATGAAGGAAATATGTTAGAAGGAAAAATATCACTTGCATTGAAATTTTTTCATGGAAGTATTCAGCAGAACACAGTTTGGGAAACACTGATCTAGGACAATGCTTAAAATGAGCTAAATACTCTAAGCATTTGGATAGCATTCCGAATAAGGAATTGGAAGGAAATGATGACTGCCCAGTTAACATTTCGGATAGATTTCGGATAGATTTACAACTGGCAATAAGAATCTGCATCCATCCCAAATGCTTTGACTGCCCAGTGGGAAGATGATTGAATTAATAAATTGATCCATCTTTTGGAAATGTACTGCCCTCTCAAAACAGTGGAATGAAGAGAAAATTGTTTTTTAAAAGAGAGTGTAAAAATAATTCCCAGCTCATTGTTCTCTCTCTACCAAGGGTATGTTTACACTGCAGCATGGAGCATTCTCCACTTGAACTAGCATGCCAAAAATTGCAGTGTAGCATGGGGTGGTACATAGTCAGGCAGATAGCCTGAGCCCCACCAATGCTAACACACCAGCTACACTGTTATTTTTAGTGTGCTAGCTCGAATAGAATTAATGTCAGTCTACTCAAAACGGGAAGCACGTTTCCAGCTGCAATGCAGACATACCTTAAGAGAGATCTAGTTCTCTCTCTATTTATGAATTAGGTCTCTCTCCATCAAGAGTTTTGATTCTCTTCACCTGAGAGAGCCAATGTTCATTATAGATCCTGAGGCTCTGAACACTGAGGGGTCCCAATCCAAGAAGAGCCCTACAATTTGTGTAAGCAGTATTCAGTGACTTTGCTCACCAAGACATTTTCTTTTAACTAAAATCTTTTATAGACATGAACCTGGGTTTTGGAAATTTAAAAGGTCCCAAATCCCCAATATAAGCAGTCCTAGGTCAGAAAATGCTTTCTTAAAGGTCAAAAATACCAAGAGGAAATCACCCTCACCATACCACAGGACTTGGACAACAAAAAGAAGGGTGAGAACTCCCACTTTGCCCTAAAAAATTTACAGGAAAGATTTAAGTCAATATTTGCTGCTAAGATTCCAGGGGGAATTTTTGTGCTTTGAAGGAAGCCAGAATTTGTGTTGGGAAAGTGAAAATGCAGCCTTTCTAGACTTCTGAATTCCTTTGTTGTTCAGATTTATGTTCCATGAATCCAAACCATTGTTCTGGAGCCTTGAATTGAAATTCCATATTAATAAATATAACAATGTCCATAGATAATATTAAAATATCCTAATTCCACATGAATAGCAAGAAAGATTATACTAGAAGCAGAAAAGTAATAGAGCCTGACAGTATTTCAAGATGGGGGGGGGAAAAATCCTCCAAAGCTCATGACTGGACAAAGTTACAGGATTTGAATCTGATAGCATTGTACCTAAAATTGATTTGTTATCAATTTAAACTGCATACTGTCACCTGTAATTGCCAAAATTATTATTCACACATTGTTTGAAGTGTTGAACTCACTTCATTTGGCTTAGTACATTATCTGGTTTATTGCTTAAATGAAACTGACATGAAAATCTTAGGCTTGCTGTCTATAATTAAATTTCAGCTGCCCTCATTGCTCTATCTTTGTGAAAATTCATTGTTTAAAAATTCTGATGATATTAAACTAAGTCTGAATCTTCAAGAGTTTACTGTATACTATTAGCAAATCTACTTCCATTCTTCCCCTTTACAAAAAGACTGTCAGCTTGTGTGTGTCTGAGAGAAATATGACTGTAGTTTCTTTAAACAAGCTGTATTTTTTTAACTGAGTTCTGATTTGCACTCTCAATACTTTAAATTTCCCCTTTCTAACCAACACATTGTGTTTGTATAAGAAAGTCCATTCCCTATCTCTTAACCTTACTCCAAGTTTAAAGAATGCTCTCATTTAACAATTAAGATAGTATTTTTCGGACCATAAGACGCACTTTTTTCCCCCCAAAAGTGGGGGGAAAATAAGAGTGCGTCTTATAGTCCGAATGCTGTCCAGCAACCAGTGTTCCCGCCAGGGGGCATTGCTGGATAGCAAAAAGATCCAGGGCTGTGGCCCTCCAGCCCACTCCCTGCTAGCCCCCACCCCCTGGCCAAGCCACTAGGCCGCTCCCCCAGTTCACAACCCCACACACACTCAAACAAACCCACACCCCTGCTGGACGGGGCAGGCTCGGCTGGGGTTGGCCCCCCTGTGACGCTGTCAGGATTTAAGGAACTATTTATGATATTATTTTGTATTAATATGTAACGCTGTCAGGGTTTAAGGAACCATTTATGATATTATTTTGTATTAATATTTTATGATTGTTATAATCCATAGGAACTATGCCATGTTTGGTGTCAATAGAAAGGTAATGATTTGTGGGGAATGATTATATAGTTTGTGTAGGATTTGTATTCATATTAGAAGTTAGGAATATGATTGTTATATTTTAACTTGTGTAAGGCTGGGAAAATTCCCCAGACTGAATGTCTACCTGGCCATTGTCTCCTTAATGGCCCATTAAGGAAGCTCCCCAGTATAATGGGCCGAAGAAGAAAACCTGTTGAGCCACTAGGACTTAAACATGTCTCTGGAACTATTCCTCTGAGACTGAACAAAGGATTGAGGCCCACTCTGGTGCTGGGTGTTTACCAGAGGAAGAAGTCTGCAAACTCCAGAGGAACAAACCTGCAAACTGCTTTTCATGAACTTTAAATCATTTGTATGTATGTGATTCGCTTTGACCCTTTAACATCTCTCATATTTGCTTCTTTCCTTCTCTTTCTTTTTCTCTTTCCTTCCTTTTCTCTTCTTTGCCTTCCTTTCTCTTCCCTTCCTTTTCTCTTCTATTTAGTTTACCAGTACTATTTGGTTCAGAATATTTTTTTCTTGTTTTCCTGCTCTAAAAACTGGGTGCGTCTTATGGTCAGGTGCGTCTTATGGTCTGAAAAATACGGTACTTTCTACTGGAGTTGGCTACTCTGTGCGTTTCAGAGTTAGCTAATGTGTTAATACCTTACCCTTCAAAGTAGCCTTATTTCTATTTTTATTTCTGGTAACTTAAATTTTTACTGGTTAAACTTATTTCAAATACTAAGAGGCCTGCTTTAGTTAATTACTTTTCTGCATACCAATCTCATTGGCTTTCCTTTTAAAATATAGTATGTAGACATATTCTGTGACCATCTGTATCTAAAAGTCTCTCTCTTATTCAAATTAACTGAATGATAAAAACACCTCCTTCACATATATCTCAACTTTTCTAAACTGTTCACCTTGCCAAGAATTCAAACGTTAACAATACCCCTTACTTGCTTATGCTCTGTTACCATCTTTCACCATTTTCAAACGTTAGCCGAACTCCACCAAACCATAGATGACTTATTCACTCTGCAGTATTACTGTAATAGTCACAATTATTGTATCTTTGCTTTCTATGTGTCACTGTAACAAGTTTCACACTAACACAGTTTCAAAGAGCTGGATTTCAGAATCCAGGAAAATGAGGAAATGGAGGATGAAATTAGAACCACGAGGGAGATCAGAGAATACCATCTTTAAATATGGTGACAAGTTCCAGAGGGGTAGCCATGTTAGTCTCGTTCAGGAAATAAACAAGGAGTCCTGTGACATTTTAAAAGACTAACAAGTTTGTTTGTCTCATGAGCTTCTGTGAGTAAAATACCACTTCATCAGATGCATGAAATGGAAACTACAGTATGGAAGGGAATAGATAAATACAGAGAAAGGCAAGTCACAAAGTAAGTTCAGATTTTTTCAGCAAACCAAACAAGTTATTTTGATTCAAACAGTGAGGAACAACAACTAAGAAGGTGGGAAGGTTAAAAGAGGAGAAAATCACCTTTTGTAATGAGAAAGCCAGGCGAAATCTCTGTTCAGATCTAATTTTATGGTGTCAAATTTCCTTATGAATTCTAACTCTGCAGTTTCCCGTTGGAGTCTTGATTTGAAGCCTAACAGATTTATTTATCGCATGAGCTTTCGTGGGAGAAAATCCCACTTCGTCAGACCCTTTCCCATCTTCAAAGCATCTGACAAAGTGGGATTTTCTCCCATGAAAGCTCATGTGATAAATAAATCTGTTAGTCTTTAAAAGTGCCACAGGACTCTGTTGTTTTTCAGCAATAGACTAACACGGCTGCCCCTTTGGAACTTGATTTGAAGTGTTTCCGTTGAAGCTCTGTAACTATGTCTTTCACAGAACATGCAGGGAGGTTGAAGTGTTCCCCTGTTGGTTTTTGAATGTTACCATTCTTAATATCTGACTTGCCTTCATTTACTCCTTTGCATATAGTCCAGTTTGGCCAAAGTATAAGTCAAAGCGGCCACATGATGGCATATATCACACTGGTGAATGAGCAAGTGAACAAACCCCTGATGGAGTAGCTGGTTTGGTTAGGTCCTATGATGGTGGAATTTGAGTAGATATGTGGGCAGAGTTGGCAATGGGGTTTGTTGCAGGGATAGATACCTGGCTTAGTGTTTCTGTTGTATTGTATTGTCCTATCCAACCTATGTAGTTGTTATCAGAATTGTTTTTCTTTGCTTAAGAGATGTTAATAAATTTAATTGTAGTTATTGTAATCTAGTTACTTCATTAAGTTTATACTTGATATGATATTTCTTTAAGTTTAGCTATTGATTTATATTAATAATGCTTAGCTGTTAGTGAATGTTAATTAGGGTACTAATAGCCTCAAGAGGTTATTTATCCTAAGTAATTAAGTAAATGCCATTGATGCTCCTAGCTTTTTTAATTTTATACTCTGTTTTATAATAGTCCATTTAATATAGTTAGCCCCTCTTGTTTTAATTTACTATATTTTTTTTTGTTTAGATACGAGGTTGGTTTAAGTATTACTACATTATATATTTCATGTTACGTACCTTTTCTTATAGTCATTTCATTTGTGTAATCATTATTGGTTTCTCTTATCATTTAGAATTACCTAAATAAACTTGAAACATAGAAAATGTTTATTTTGGGTCATCCCTTAGTGTATAAGAAGATCATCACTGGTAAATTTTATGTAATTTACCCATTAAGTGCAGTCCCATTAAACATAATCAGTAATTCCATCTTTTGATTTGGTTTTCCTTAAGTAGTTATATGAGAAGTAAGTAATGAATACTTCTAATTGTTTCTCCCAATTATCGGTTTTGATGATTCTTTTCCTTTATTATTTTGCTTTGAAAATTCCAGGTGTCCAGTCCCATTGAATTCCCCCAAAGCCCTTCACTAAGGGGTGATGATGTAAATACAGTCTGCTGTCCCCAAAATAGAGACTAAAGCTGTGTTATTGCTGCTCCTTTTGGCACAGGCAATATGTTTGTACCTCTGGTATCAGCAATGTAAGTCAAGCCTCGGGTCTAAGATTATGTTATTTTGGAGAATGGAAAAACTGAAGCAGTGAGATAAAAGAGAACTGCAAGGGAGGGAAACACAAGATTTTATCCCAGGCACAAAGAGACCTAATTGGCAACAGTTTTCACGATTATTTATTTTCATTATAAATCCACCTCATGAGATCTCTGAAAGCAGGTGTGTTTTGGAGTTACTTAGTAACTTCAAGTATATTTATGACTTTGATCTTCTGCTTTGTCTCCCTCCCCGATAATCATTGCCTCCTTTGGTATTCACCTGTCCACAGCACTGCAGGTTTTATAGAGCAAATTTTTCAGAAGATTCAGGATGAAATGTAAATGGCCTTTACTGTAAATATTGCGATTGTGCATTAGACTCTCACAACATATACCTAGACTCCAGAGCACCAACACTGCAGGGAGGTAGCTGGTCAACCTCACCAGTTACTGTCACTTTCATAAGTAAGCATGAGTGGTCTGGAATGTTTAACAATTCAACAATGTGAAATGTGGAGTCAGTTCTGCTCAAGATGGTTTTTCTCATCCATTTCAATATTTGTTGAAAGACTTAACAGTTGAGGTTGGGGAAGTGTAAGAATGAGAAGGAGTTTTAGGCTTGATTCTGATTTTGCATTGAGTAAATATGGATGATCTCCACTGAAATGAATGGAGGTATGCCAGTGTAAAAAGGATGGAAGAGACTTGGGCATCTAGAGAGGAATATTAGAATGAGGAGATTTCAGAGGATAACAGAGATGCCACCAGGATGGGATAGAAAAGCAGTATGCGCTTCAGTATCCCCCTCCTTAATTCAGATGTCAAAACCTTCTAATGAAATAGGAAAAAATGACTGTAAAACTGCTGTCCTTTTGTCTCATAGCTTTAATTTAGGCATTGCTTGTCATTATTTTACACTGGCGAATAAATTAAACAGTAAAAATGTGCTACATACCTACTTGCTGAATATATAAATAGTAATATCTAGCTTATATCACTTAATATAGAAACCTATTCTTAATTATGTCACATTTGTAATACATTTTACTCAAAACAAGGAACTGCTGCGCATTTATTAACATTTCATAGCCTGGACAAGTTCTTATTTGGTTAATTGGTGTGTTTTGGGCTTTTCTGTAGCTATTATACAAACTGACAACTTAAAAGATTTTTTTCTCTCCAAATTTCAGTTGTTTTATGCATCACACTCAGATACTGGTATTATCTTAGCTCTTTCAAACTAATGTCAGTCCTGTAGAATTTAATAATTAGGTCAGAATTCACAATGCAATGTGAATAATAAATAAAAATGTATCCTGTGTCAGTTTAGTGGCATAAAAGTGGCCTTCCCACTCTCTTCGGCTTGGAAACCTTAGTTTGAGTTCCTTCATCTTGTTCAGGTTTGTTCATCATGCATGCTCATCTAGCTGCACTTCTCCCAGCACTTCAGGGGCTGAAGTTTCTATTCTCTACTCTGAGACCCAGCCACATGGGGGACCTCTTTGCTGTAGGTTAATTGATGTGCATAGCCTATCCTCATGGCATTGAACTCATCACTTAACACTGTTGGCCTGAAGTTTCCTTAAAAGGTTAAGGTAGGCTTTAGATTTCAAGAATCTAGGGTACGAGTCCCGCTCCATTAGCACATATACAGTTTTTTGGGCTTCATCAAAACTTGTGGAAGTCGGGTCTTGAGCCTTTTTAGCTGTCATTTCCCTTGTATGATGGTCAATATTGATCTAGGAAGAGAAAATCAAACTTTAATATCTTTTTTTTAAAAAAAAACAACACACACGCACCTTTTGCCTCTATATTTGTATCACTTTAGCTTCCTGAAACACAGATATAGTCTCAAAACTCGGTTGAAGGTTTCTTTAAGCTACAATAATTAATCTATCCTTAAATAGCATCTTTCATTCACAATTGATTAAACTTAAAAATAGTATACAAACTATACAGAAGAATTACCATGCATTACTGAAGTGCAGCCACTTCTGGGATCAGAAAAAGTAACTCTAAACAACAACTTAGGACAGGAAGTGGTGAATAACATATCCAATTAAAACAGCAGGAGAATTTTTGATTGGATATAAGCCAATATAAGATTGGTTTGGAATATGGCCTAAACTAATACTTCTCCTTTTCTCCAAAGTGTCCTTTGATCTTTAAGGACCACAAGTGATCCAGTCTGGTTTTATGTCTCATTCAAGTTTCCAGTTGCGGAACTGACTTACTATCTTGCTCAAATCAATACTGACTGAGAGGGAAGAGTGCCACCTACTGAATCCCCACCACCACCTTCAGCTTTCTGTTAGATTTCTATTGAATTTTTCTTATTCTCTTTTTTGAAGGGATGGGCATTTTTATCTGTTCTGGTTTGATTTTAGCCCCAATTTTTACCTGGCCTAAAATGACTGCTTGAGAACTGACAAGCTTGCAGTTCTAAGCAGGATAGCAGTGAGTTTCTTAAGGAAAACATAAGAACCTAGGGCTTCTCTTCCTATTTTATTAAACGTGTATCTGTTTCAGTACAGCCCTTTGTCTATCCCTTGTCAGATCCCATAATCTTTAATATATGACACAGAACAAATTAACTTTGTACTTACTTGTTTAGTAGCATCTATCTGAACAAACTCTTCATAAATCTTCTCTGCCTTGCCTTGCAAGTGATCAGACTTGGTTTTCTTGTAGTCCTCACAAGCCAGCCAGAACTCAATGTTCTCCTCGCTGAATTCTGACTTCAGAAATTCCCTGAAGGCACCTTGACCGCCTATAGCAAACACAAATATTTTATCAGTCATTATGTTATAAATATAACTTAAATCAGGGAGGATAAAATAAATAAAATTACATTGAAATCTTCTATTTATAGCGATAGGAATTTGCTGAAATATAGGGCATATTTTTTTGCGGAGTACTGCAAATGAAGGGTCTGATTCAAAGGCCACTGAAGTCAGTGGGAGTCTGTTCTTTTCTGCATGGTCTGACTTGGCTCCAAGTGCACACATAGCTCTTATCTCCATTATTTGGAGTAATGTGGACATGCAGAACCCTGATACAAATCCATTGAATTTAATGAGATTATTTCCATTTACGTCTGTGCGAGTAAAATTGTGCCTATGGAAAGGACAGGCTCTAAAAGTAAAGCAGTGTATTCCCATAGGTTGCCATGTGATAGTGAAGATGTGAATTGTTTATGGCAATTGGACATTGTTTTTAGCATTATTACCAGATTGCTACAACTTCATAGCTTTGTTTAGTCTGCATTCAGTTTAATCACTAGATTAACAAAAGAAAGGAGCAATGATCAAATACACTTACTTTGGTTGGCAAGAAGCTTTTCCAAAGACTGGGACCATTCCATCACCTCAGCTGCAGAAGGCCTGTGATGATCAAAAGGAAAAATATTTAATTAAAGAAACAAAATATTAATTGACTGTTTTTTCTAAGTATTTCTAAGAGGCCATTAACCGAAATAACTCAAGGTTACAATTGATTATTTAATTTTAGGGAAATGCATTGCTTCCTCATAAAATTTCTGAATTTTTCCTGAAATTGGTGGCATATGATTGCTCCTTAACTGGCAGAGGTAAGAAGAAGCAGATCTCTTGAAATAAATAATAGGCAAATGGAGGATTGGTGGTTACAGTCCTGGACAGACCTGGTTTTCATTCTAACACTCATTAACTATTTCTGTAACCTTGGGCAACTCACTTCATCTATATATGCCCATCATCCCTATCTCTGTCCCTGGTCCTTGGTCCTGCCATGAGGGTAGGGGGCTGGACTCAATCACCTCTCATGGTCCCTTTTAATTTCTGTGATTCCGTAAAATGGGGATGTAAATATTTCTCTACTTCACAAGAGTGTTGTGAGGCTTCAGCTCATTACAACAAGTGAGGTATTAATGAACAGATATGGTGATGAGCACCACTGAACCACCAATAAACAATTAAAACAAACAAACAAACCCAATAAAACAATTTCAACTTCACTGAAACCTCTTAGTGTGATAATGTCCCCCCCCCTTTTTTTAAATTCTTTTTGTAACTAGGAGATTGAAATTAGTTTATTGTTCATCATGTACTTTACACATTACTGGAAATTTAATAGACTTGTTTGTGAGGACAAAGTATGGCAATCTAGTCCCCAATTACTAGGTATTACTAGAGTCTAGTACTTACATCATATTTCCAGAGTTAGAAGACTTGATACTCGATTCAAGATGTGGTACCATGGACTTCAAATAACTTTTCAGATCTGCACCACTGAAAGCAATCACCAGACATGTAATGAATGGGTGATACTAGTTTAAACACAGTTATATTTAGGTAACGTTCTGAATGAAGATCTTAGGACTTATAAACATTTTGGGGCAGAGAGTTCACTCCCATCATTAATGTCAAAGGGATACTTCTGCAAATAATAACAAACAAATGCTCCTTTTTGTATTCAATTTATTTAAGTGAGGAAACTTTCCTCATCCAGATCCCTTTTAGTTCAAGCCCCATTATACTGAAGGTATCATTTTATACCATCAAACGCTCTTTGCAGAACATGCTTTGCTGTGGGTGAACTCTGAAGTGGCACTAATTCTCAATTCACTATTGTTAATCTCACTCCAAATACGTTTTCATTTGACAGTAAATCACATATACTTACAAAGCCTTTTGCTTCTTTTTATGAACCTTGCCTTCTGCAAGTTTACGATCCACTTCTTTCAGTTTGGTTGAGTTGTTGTGAGGAAAAAATAATTCTGGCATATTGCTTAATCTCCGTGTGGGGCTGACTTCTGCTGTAGTAGTCCTTAGAGCTGCAAATATCTGCTTGCTGCCTAGGTTGTCTCTTGCCTTTTATTCATCCAAGCAGCCGCTCTAGTTGGTGTGATCATGTCTGTTTATCATGAAACATAACCGCAAGCTGTGGAAGTTCCCCTTTTTCTGTGCACAGTGACGTGTGTCTTTCAGAAAGAAAACAGACAGGTCTTGCTGTGGAAGCTGGACCGGATGAGACTGAGTCTGTTTGGTGAGACCAAAAAAAAAAAAAAGCCAAAGTAAAATTTGAAAATCACATACACACACTTCTATGTCTGATTGGTCCTTTGAAAAAATCTGTTACAATTATTTTTTGCAACTTTTGTTAAACATGCCTCCATATGTTCTAGGTTCATTTCATCTAGTTAGAATGCACCTGGTGTACTACTGGATGGATGAGCTATATTCTAAAGTGCCACTAAGTACAATTAGAAAGACACAGTGAGTGAGATAATATCTTTTATTGGATCAACTTCTGTCAGTGACAGAGACAATCTTCTTCAGTTCTAAGGTCTCACCAGAAGAACTCTGTGTAAGATTCTTTTTTCTCACTGACACAATTTGGTCCAATAAAAGATATTACCTCACCTACTTGGTGTGTCTAATGTCCTGGGGACAACTCAGTTACAACAACACTACATACATTCCCTTCCATGGCATGTACTGCAGTGAGGTAGCAGAAGCTAAGAAGTTCAGAAATGTCTTGTGTTAACACTAGAGTTCTGCCTCCATATGTAGTACTATTTACAATTTATGTCAGTTGCACTTTCTGTTAGTTGGAATACTGTGTGCACTGCAATATATTTGTTGATGTCTGGTCTAAAATATGTATAAAAATAGTGTTTCAAACAAGTTTTTTTTTTTGTAGGAATGGGCTTGAGAGTTAACCTGAGTAAATTTGGTCCAATTACTGAATTTCATACCAGGCTTTTTGTAAAGGCCAAAGCCCTATTTATGGGTGTCTCCATCATTTGCAGGGTTATATCTCAGTTGCTATACTAACTGCTGTGTGCAGAAGGCAAAGAAAACCTAAAACACACTAAAGTGATTTGTAGCCTTGGCACACAATTCCAGAGAAGAAGATACTTGGATTTAAGGCTCAAGACTACATACTTATAGCAAACAGAGACTTTGCCTAGGTAGTGGGGGTTCTGCAGAGCTGAAGATTTCATTTTTAAAAGTCCATAACCCTTATGTTTGTGTGAAGATAACCTTCAGAACATGCACTACTTTACAACAGAGGCAGCGTTGTCTGAGTCTACATGAATGCACCACCTGAAAGATTTGCCCCAGGCTGAAACTGGTGGCCCAGTAGCTAGAGTTTCTATGGGGTTGTGCCTCTGGGCTGCGAAACTGGACTAATCTCTGTGGCTTGCATCTCCGTTATGCAGGGAGAATGGATGATTGCTATAATGGTGGATTCACCAGCCTTGCTGCAAATCCCTGCTAATATACCGTATGTTCGATAGAGTTGAGCTTCAGAACATGCAAGGGCTGCATATCTCTTGCAGAGGTTCCATTAGGGTATGTCTACATCTGCAACTGACCTCACGGTATGTCTACACCTGCAACTGACCCATGCCAGCGGACTTGGGATAGGGGCTGTACAATTGTGGTGTAGAAGTTTTAACTCAGGATGCAGCCTCAGCTCTAGGACCCTTTCACAATAGAATTTCACTAGTTCTACTGTTGGAGAAGCCTTCAGGAGTGCTGAGAAGGGGTCAGAACTTTTCCCCAAGAGAGGTGTGAGTTACTGCCATTCATCTCTTTAGGATGCTGATTTGGAAGCTTCTGTGCATTTTAGTTGACTCTGGAAAGCTGTTCCCTATCTGGAATTTCTGGGAAGTTTCAACTGTTTCCTTTCCTTAAACCTTGGATGTACTTTTGAGCGTAGATTTAGCACCTAGTGTATAATGTGATCAGGTTGCCTGGGATCTCAGTGACTCAGAATTTGCACACGTCTCTGAAATTGCTCTACAGCTGCATAGTACTGAGGATACAGTCTGAATGAAAACTAGGTCTCAGTGGTTGATACAAATATGCAGACATGATGTTTGAGAGCTAATTTGCATGTTGTCTGTGTTAAGATGAGGACGGCTCGGCTGTCCTCTGGACGTTAGCAATGACATAAATCTTTCTGTTTCCTTCCTGTGGTACAGTTTATGCTCACGTTATCAGGTAAACAGCAAACTCCACAGAGGCAGTTTATTTACTAAATGCTTTCAAACTCTCTCACCTCATTCTGGGCTAAAAAGGAAGGAAGAGTTGTTATTTACTTTCAAAAATTGTTTTAATAATAAAGCCATTTGTGTAGGTGAAGAATCTTTTTCTGAAGTATGATGGGAATTTTGTGGCTTACAAAATAAATGCATCAGGTCTATGTGGGGTCAAATGGAAACACAAGGAGTCCTCTTTTCAGAAGTGGACAATAAATACCATATTTGGACATTCAGATATGCACTCAAGTGCATAAATGACCCCTTCTTGTGTTTACTTGCTGGTCTGGATGTCCAAATGCAGGGTGGGACATTTAATTAAGGTATTCATGTTTCAGAATTAGACCCAGGAGATAAGCACCAAATGCTTGGTCCTGTAAGAAGCTTAGCTGTCTTAAGGGTGCTCAGCACTACTCATCTCCTATTGGAGTTGATGGCATCTGGTGGTGCTTGGCACTTGGCTGTATCAATTGGGGCACCATTTGAACCTATTGCTGTGGATGGGTACGGTCAAGCCACCAGGAGGTACTCTATGGCTTTGAGAAAAGGGTCTGATCTTGGTGTATGTTTGCTGTCCTTGCTGAGAAAATAAACTAAATTGTTTGTTTTTGGTTTTTTTTAGTTACCAGTGAAGGTTGTAGACTGAGTCCCATTAGAGACAAGTGAACAGTTAATTTCCACGCTCCAAACAAAGGGAATATAGCAATTTTCTCTTATCCTTAGAGCTAGAACTTGTTAAAACTGTATCTCTGTCTTATTTTGTTTCCTTCTCTTAGAATGATGTTAAAACCTGTTGTATCAAGGATGTGTGAGCACCCCTATTAGGTTATATATTCATCTGAGTAATTAATGGGTCTTAGTCTTCTCTCACTTACATCAGTGTAACTCCATTGACCTTGATGAAGTTACCTCTCATTAACACTACTGTGAGTAGAGAATTGGGTCCATTATTTTATTTTTTGTATGTATGTGTAGTCTATTAAATGACTATTTGGTTTAAGAAGTTTAAGCATTATTTTTTTAAAAAAATGGTTTGATTCAGACCTGCATTATGTACCAGAATTGCTTGCTTTTAAAGTACCTTTTCAGCTGGTCAAAGGCATTCATAATTGAAATATGCTGTTCTGGAAAATCTGTTTCTTGTAGCCAATTTTTAAAAACATGAATAGAAATATGAATCACCAAGAATGTCCCTGTTTGTAGTACTGGTTTTTGAGAGCTGGCACAAAGCTGTAGTTTAATAACAAGGAAATGAATGACTTTTATTGCTTTTCTTTTTTATGTGAAGGGGGCTCAGATATTACAGAGTTGGGCAGCAGTATGAAACCCTAAGGTAGAAATATATTGCTCATCTCTGATAACTTTGTGGGCCTTAGCCTTGTTAGTTCATAGTTGACATAGTGGTTTGACTGGGGCATACCTTTAGAAAAGTCCTTTGACTTGTAATGAGTATTGCCATCAAATTATAAAGAATTTCCAGGAAGCTGCAATAGAAACTTCAATGCAGGAACTAATGAGGAAACAGTATCAAAATATTTTAGAGATTTTTGTGGTTTGACTGACATACACCTACTCCTGTTTGGTGTGATGTGCCTTAACCCACTTCTGTCCGATATTTGCCAAGGTATCTGGAATGTTGTTGTGGAACTTTTATCAGTTACATACAGCTGGTCAGCCTTGAGGTGGTGACAAATGAGGGTGCACAAAAGAATTAGTTTTCCCTAAATGCTCAAGGGCATGATGATGGCAACCTTCATCTTACGTGGAAAAATACGGTCCAGCCCCCAAACACTTCAATATGGGATTCTTGATGTTTGTGTTTCAACTCTGAAGGAAATATTTTAAGATGGTTAAGCAAACAAGGTAAATAAAAAGATAAAAATGAATATATTGGAAAGAACTTAAATAGGGTCTGTCAGAAACAGTATTTATACATGTGGGGACTTTTGTTGGGGTAAATTAGAATTGCTCCATTGATCTCAATAGGATTCATCTCATTTTTTTCCCCTCTAAAATGACTTAAGGATGAAAGGAAAATCCTGGGACAGATCCTCAACTGACATAAATGAGTGTAACTCTATTGAGAACAATGGAGCTACTCTGAATTACACCATTTGAGGATCTGGGCCATGGTTTTCCTTTCGTCCTTAACTTGCCCCATGGTACACATTAGTATATGACATAGAAATGCATGCTTGTGAAACAAACTAAGGTGAATTAAGGCTAGAATGACAGCCTTTCTCTAGGTTTTTAATAATGTAGTCCTTAGACTATTCTGATCTATATGTTCTCATTCACAAATAAGCCAAGATGAGCACATGGAAAAAAGATAACTGCATACCTACAGCTTGGTTTGTTTATGCAAATGCTTATGCAGGTACCCAAATGGATGCTGATGTAAATTTTGCAGGTTCATTCAGAAATCCTGCTAAAGTTCTTGGCCTTCTGGTATGCTTGTATTTTAACATGAAGTGACACTTGAAAGAACAAAGATTAAGTATAAAGCCATTCTTGAGCTGCAACCTGATTTTAGCTGTGTGGCTACGTATCTTCTAATATTCCCCATTTCTGCAAACCTCCCGCTATTTTTTTCACCCTTTCTTCTGATCCTCTCCCTTTTCTGAATCCTTGTCGCTAGGTCCAGTAACTGAAATAACTTCCTTTGTGGGTCATGTTGCTGCTGAACTGACATATGGTCTTAAGTCTCCAGTGCACTCTAATGACAGCTGTGCCTGACGGAAAACTTACCAGGTGGTTTAGCTCATGCAACTTCCATGTTGGTAGAAGAGGGGAACGGCAGAGATGTGAAGTATGTCCAGAAAGACTTCTATCACTGAGTAGGCAGATGAGGGCTATGCAACCATCTCAAAGACTCCTACTATTGGCTGGGGATGGCCACCAGGTTCACTAGTAAAGATTGTGACTCCAGAGGAGGAGGATGGTTGGGAGGTGCGGCTAGTAGAAAATCTGTGAATGATCAGAAATAGAGAGGGCATGGTAGAAAAGAAGGGGGTTTAGAGAAGAGAGAGATGGTTGCTATTGGAGAAATAAAGAAGGGACTGTTTGGTGCAGCCTCTTAGGTTGGTTAATCAAAGATGTTAGCTGGCTCCTTGAACTGCCCCTTCTAGCTTTCATCTGTGTCTCATGTCCAGCCCCAAAAATCAGGGGATCTGATTCTCCCATTCTGTGAATCATCAGCTCTCATATATATCCTTGTGCAAAGTGGGCATCAAATGCAGCCATTATGATTTAATAGCATTTGACACCTACTTTGCATAGTTGTCAATGGCTATACAAGGTGCAAGGAAGTGGAAAATCAGACCTTATGAATTTAGGAATGAAGCTGGCCCTAATTTACTCTGTATCTTATGCCAGCCCCTAGCCCTCTTCAGGCCAAACGTGGCATAAACCAACTTTGCCTTATGCCTTTCCTCAGGTCCTGCACCAAAACAGCTCAGATAGATCTGAGAATTGGGGCCTAAAATAATTTCAAGTATAAAATAAAGTTGATAGTAGCTAAATATTTTAATGTAACATGTCAAGTCTTCAGTGCTCTACTAGACAATGCAACAAAGGAAGTGGTGGACAAATTGGATGAAGTACAGAGCAGAGGAGTAAAAATAAATTTAGAAAACAAGACCTACGAGAAAAGGTTGGAAGAAGTGGACATGTGTAGGCTACAGAAGAAAAATCTAAGAAGAAAAGATAAGTATTCACTGCCCTCTTTATGACATTTCACATATTTGATCAATTGTTCTCCATGTGCACCAAAACCACGATAAGGAAATACTCTGCTTAGTTTGCAGCAAGTAAGATCTATGTTAGATATTAGGAAAACATTTCTAACTATAAGGATAGTTAAGTACTGAAACAGGTCACCTAGAGACAGAGTGTAATCCCTAGTTTAGACACACACTTGCCAGGGTTGGTCTAGGAATATTTAATCCTTAGAGAGGATGATGGACTGGATGACTACATGAGGTTGCTTCCAGCCCTACATTTCTATGATTCTATAAAGGAGATTCAGATTCTCATGAACATCATTCACTCTTAGTTGATGCATTCCTTTTCTCCTCTGAGTAACTCTCATCCTCTGGTCATCCCTTTCTGTCTCAGTGTAGTATTTCTTTCTCACTTTTCCCCTCCTGAGTTTGAATCACTTTTTCTTCTCAGGACTGGAGGGAGCTGAAAGTGAGTAGACAGGATTCAGAGTGTAGCAATCCAGAGTCCAAAATAGTAGAAGCTGAATGAGTTGAGGGTGGATGATTTAATTCCAAAAGCCAGTTTGTTCATCTCATTGACGTCTATAGAAATGTGCTATAAAGCAAATATTTTCCAAGGATATGAATTTTATACCTTGGTGAATCAGTGAAAGAGGGGAAAATAATATAAGATAGATGGTGGTGAGACGGAGATGAGACTCCATTTAAGCTGTATCTCTGTGGATCCTAGCCAGACATGGACATTTCTATGTGGTACTTTCTAAGTTAAAAATATTTTAGCTGATTAAGCAAGCATGCCTGCTTAAGATTTGTGGAAAATAAGATGGTTTTAATTACTTTACCTAAGTAAAATGCTACCTTCACATTCATCTATGAGTGGAGTTTCCTTACTTCTTGCAGATTCCTTGAGGTCTCAGGATACAATCACAGCCCAGTTAGTGGTAGAAACAAACCCTACACCCCTGTAATTGAAAGTTTGTGAAAACTTCCCTCTTTATTGCTCTCCAGGACAGGGATAGTTAAAACCTAGACTTCATTTCTCCATTACTCAGTTTACCTATTAAATATTCTTTCTTACTTCATAGAATAACTGAGGCATCATTAATGACTGCTTGTGTAATGGTTTCTTGATGGGCAATTAAACCAGCCTTACTTTCTTCATCATCATCGTGAAGGGTAGAAAGTAGATTTTGAGACTGAACTATTGAATTCATGAGTTTTGCAGAGCTTTTAAAAACAATGTATTGATCATCCTCCATAAAACTAGATTTAGGAGAGACCTCTTCATTAATGCTTGGTGGCACCCCCCTCCTGCAAGAAGATAGGTAGGAGAATTTGTTTGCAGCAACACCAATGACCCAGGTTTTATTCATATTTTAATATTTCCTAAAGATTTCAAATCGTGTGTGTGTGTGTGTGTGTGTGTGTGTGTGTGTGTGTGTGTGTGTGTGTGTGTGTGTGTGTGTGTGAGAGAGAGAGAGCGAGACTGAGTTTGGGTCCAATTAATAGCTCAGATACCTTTTAGTATTCTAACTGCCTCTGAACTGTAGCTGAACTTTGTAACTCCTTGATCACAGAGCAGATTTGATGAAATTTGCGTGCATTTATGTGTATGTGGAGGGGGGTATTAGAGAGAGAGAGCACGTTTCTCCAGAATTACAACACTTGGCCAATTTAAATTCAAGCAAAAAGAGAACAAAATTCCATGAATTCTTTTCAACTCTTACAAGTTAAAGTAAGTTATTTCAAGTTCACTTCTTGCTTTTGCTTTTCTCTGTACTTCCTGTTTTTCAAGTCACTTATTTGACTAGTCTTAACCCCTCTCTCATTCTCTGCTGATCTCACTCCAGTTCTTACATTTTGTTTCATGAAAAGTGTTGGCTCCCACACTTGCGTATGGTCAAATTTGTTGTAGTCTTGCTCTTTGTCATAAATGAGGAGTGTGAGCCAAGCGGGCAGATGGCTGCAAGATTGCTGGATTGAAGGGCCTTGCACAGAGAGGCTTTCTGTTGGTAAAACAAACATTGCTTGGCTCTCCTGAAAATCCTCTCCAATCACAGAAGCCGAGTTTTAACCCAGCTATGAAAACAAGTGATTTCTCTGAAATGTATGTCTTATATATGATACAAAGAGATAACATGTAGATTGCTACTGCTCTCAAGAGAGGCATTTCAAAGAAATAGAAACTAGTTTCTGTATGGGAGGAAATAGTTCATTTTAAAATATTAAAAAAAAATTTTTTTTTTACAATTTTTTTAATAGCTTAGTATTTTAGCTAATGTTTTGGAGCATAGCAAGGTGATGAGCCTCTTCTTCTTGTTTGGGCAGCCAGAAAATGTTGGCTATTTTTACCCTGCTCCCAATCCTCTTTACTTTAGTAACTCACTCTTTTTAATAAAAGTGTGCAGATATCTTTTGGAATGAAATCTTGATTCCACTGAAATCAATGGGAGTTTAGTTGAATGGGACTATTCATATGAGCAATATTACTCATGTGCCTATGTGTTTGCAGGACTGAGGCCTCAGTAGCCAATATAAGATTCTGATTCATCAAAGCATTTAGTGATTAAAGTATATGAGCTGTACTGCTGAAGTAATATTAGTCAATTGGACTAACATATGTGATTAACATTAAGCACGAGTGAAATTTAGCTTACAAACATAGAAAGAACTCCAAGGGATTTAAAAAATGTTATTGTGGAAAGGTAATCTAATTTCTTACAAGCCGTTTAATGAATCCTTCTTGATCTGATGCATACAAATCTGTTTGCTCAGACACAGATTTTTGAAATTCAGGCTTTCTGAAAATACATATCTTAGTTTAAATATTTTTTCTAGGCATCCCTGAAAACTTGTCTATAAATTGAAATTACCTCAGTATTCCAAAGAATAGTGTAGTCAGAAGTGATGGCATTTGATAGACCAATTTCTAGTATATTTGATAACTGAACTAGATAGCAAATCCTTTCTTTTGAGAAAAATATTTCTTGGGGTGTGGAGAGGGAGGTGTGATTTTTCAGATGTTCTCATCATTGGTTTGACTCTGTTTTTATTGAATTCCATGGAAGTTTTATCAGGTTTTACATCAAGGAGAGTAGAGGTAAACCAATGCTGAGAACTTCTGAAAATCCTAGCTTTGATTTTAAAAAGTTAGAATTTAATATTATCCTATCCTGACCAAGATCAAAATGTAAGGGAATTATATTCTGCTAAATTTCAGTTGAGAATAGGGAAAGTTTGGATTCATTTACTTTGCCTTTTACATACTGTGCATGAATAATTCTAATAAATCCTTTAACTAGCTATCTTAGTTTTTCAGATCACACATGTTACAGCCTAAGGCTGTAAGGACAGGGTTCTTTCCCCAGCTCTTTCACTTGCTCTGTTTGGGCAAAATTGCTTCATAAAGATGTTTGTCTAGAAAGAGAATTCTACTGGCAGATCTTTGATGTCTGAACTGGAAGGAAGGAAGGCCATACATCTCCATGATGTCGATTACCGCTTCTTGGGAATCCACAGAGGGTTGTCAAACAATTCATGATACATGTTGGGAAAGGAGAATTAGTAAGTGAGAGTGAACCCTTTTTTACCTCACCATGCCTGTGGAGAATATTTGGAAAAGATAATTTAACCTGAATCCCTATTATGTTTCTATGGCCCCATTTGTAGGGGGGACTCTCCCTGCTTTAAGGGGAGGGTAGGTATCTTGGGGAAGTCATTTGCCCTCTCAAAAACAACGAGAGTCCTGTGGCACCTGATAGACTAACAGATTTCTTTGGGCATAAGCGTTGGTGGGCTATAACCCACTTCATCAGATGCAGTGGGTTATAGCCCACGAAAGCATAAGCCCGAGGAAATCTGTTGGTCTATAAGGTGCCACAGGACTCTCATTGTTTTTGCTGTACACCGACTACCATGGCTACCTCTCTGGACATTTGCACTATGTTGCCAGAGCGTGAAGTGGGAGCTTGGAGACTGTGTGGAGGCAGACTGCCTCCATGCAGAAGATTTCTTGTTTGTGGATTGCACAATATTAAGGGACAGAAACATGCCCTCAGTGGGGCCAATTGGAATTAAGCTCTGTAAAAGGAATGAAAAGGAATTTTTCTTCATTTCAGTGGCGTCCTTAGAATTTTTCTATAGGAGGTACGTTCCAGAGGGGTAGCCGTGTTAGTCTGTATGTAGCAAAATCAAGAAAAGTCTTGCATCATCTCAAAGACTAACAAATTTCTTCAGGCATAAGCTTTCGTGGGCTGCAACCCATTTCTTCAGATGCATGAATATAGGAGGGAGATTAAAGTTTATGTGACCTTGAGAATGTCATTTAACCTCTATTGTCTGTTTTCCTCACATGGCAGTTATGCATCATCATTAATTACAACTTGTGAAGTGGTGGGCTATCCTAAAAGAGCAGTGCTGTATATAAAAATACAGTTTTATACATTTATTTTATTGAAGAAACATCTTTTAAAGCTGTATACGAACTATTTCTGTTTTTAATAAACAGAAAAACAGGAAGGCATATTAATGATAAGTGCCTTTAGAATTAACACTTCTGATTACCCTGAAAGTTCTGTCAGTATAAATAATTACAGAATCATATTTCCTGATCTTGCTCATACACGTATCATTTAGAGTGACATACAGTAACCTGGTAAATTGTCTTCTCTCATGACAGTTTCTCATTACAGTGTGATAAACCTATACTACTTATAAGAAGTCAGATCATTTTCACACTGGGGCTTTCCATCTGAAATAAATTAACTGTTTTCATTCTGTGAAATCAGGGGATTTCTGGTTCTCAGCCACACTGAGACACCTGGATGAAAAAAAACCCAGCAGTACAGTATCTTCTGAGCATGGATGGTATGCTTCCTGTGGCTGATGTTTTGCTGAGCAGGAAGCATGTTCACCATGCATTAGCTGTGAAACTGATAGCATTTCTGATTGCATAGCTCACATTTTTTTCATGCACAAAAAAGATCACAAAATCAGTACCATATTCTGGTGTCTGATTAAGCAGTAAGATGTGACATACACTATACTAGTGTTGTCTGAAGCACAGTCTGCAGTGTTTCCAACACACGCTTAGAAATAGAGTGCTTAATTTGCCTTTTGAAGTTATTGGCCTAATTCTCTCCTGACTTGCAGTAACGTCAATAAGAAATATCTTCACTAAAGCCAGTGGGATGGCTGCTGTAAACTTTTGTTTCTGTTTTACATGAAGGGTCAAATTCTCAGTTTTATTTTAAACTTCCATTGAGCTTTTTAATGAACTACAGCATATGACTTAATGTTTGCAATGTTTAGTTTAACAGATGAATCTTGAAGACATTTTTACATTTTAAAGCAAGAAGAATAGGGTGAAAATTGACCTTTGTAGAGTTATCAGAAGATAATTTGTTGCAAATCCGTTAAACATTTGCACATAATTATTCTGTAACAAGAATCATGATTTAAGGAGGTAAATAACTCAGTCATAGGTTGGTGGCCTATTGCTGGAGTGTGTGGGTGAGGTCTTGAGGCCTGCATTTTGCAGGAGGTCAGACTAGATGATTGTACTGGTCCCTTCTGACCTTAAAGTCTATGAGTCTATAAGTGTTGCAAGGTTCTTAGCTGCCATTTTCACCCCCAATTCACCTGGTCCTCTCTGCCAAGCACAGCCCCAGTTGCAGGTTTCACTTAAGCCTGTGTAAAAGCTTACCCTTCAGTGCCTTGATTCTCCTAGAAGAGCTCTATTTAAAAGTGGTGGTGGTGGGAGTTAGAGCTTCCAGATGACCCTTTTCTAACAAAAACTCAGTGCAGAGATTAGCTTAGCAAAACTATTTCATCCTTCACATGCCCCCAGAATTGCTTTCCCTGGCAGTTGAGTGAGTTAAAAGTCAGGAAAGTTAAGAAAAGTGGAAATTGGAAACAGTTTATGGTCTCAATCAGGCTTTTAAAAGAAGCTAAAAGTTAGAGGCATAGTGGGAAACTCTGATAAAAACAGGTGTTTGTATGTTGCATGTGGGGGAAGTTGGGAAGGCAAACAAATATTAGCTATCTTTGCAGCTTCAGTGTGTGAACCATGAATCTGATGCAGCTTTGCAAAAGGCCAGTGGAATCCTAGGATGTATTCCCATTAAAGAGAGTAAAGTATTTGCCTTGTATAGGGCACTAGTGGGATGTCACTTGGATACTGTGTACAATTCTTGTCCCCCTTGTTCAAGAAAGATGAATTTAAACTGGAAAAGGTGCAGAGAAGAGATACTAGGATGATGAGAGGAATGGAGGGCCTATCTTATGAGAGGAGACTGGAAGTTTTTGACTTGTTTAGTCTCTCAAAAAGAAGACGGAGGATACAATTGCTCTCTGTAAATACATTAGTGGGGAGGGTGAAGAGCTATTTAAGCTGAAGGACAGTGTTGGTGCAAAAACAAATGGATATAAACTGGCCATAGACAAAGTCAGGCAGGAAATGAGAAGATTTCTAACCAGGGGAGCGATGAGGTTCTGGAACAGCCTCCCAATAAGAGTAGTGGAGGCAGGCAAACAACTTCATTAGCTTTTAAAAAGAGTTCGAAAAATTTGGGTGCGGTTGTTTGTGATGGGGGGTGAGGCACAACAACTATGGGGCTCATGTCCCATTTCTGGTTTATGTTTATAAAATCTCATGCTTAATGGTTTCAGTGGGCCACCTGGAACGGTCAGGAAGGGATTTCCTTCCCTTAATGTATTCTGGGAGGTTATTTTATCTCTTTCCTCTGAAGCCTCAGGGATGGCCATTGCTAGAAACAGAACACTGGACAGGGTAGACTAGAGCTCTGAGGTGGCATCAAGCATTCTGTTTCTTGGCTGGTTCTTGCTCACATGTTCAGGGTCTAACTAATCATCAGTTGTGGGGTTAGGAAGAATTTCCCCCTACATCAGATGGGCAGTGAGAGAGAGAGAGAAGTTGCTGGAACTCTTCTTGGAGAAGTGCTAATGCATTTAATGTAATGCTGCTGGGGAATCAGGAGACAGAATGGAGGCGGTGTGGTGTGGGATTGTTGTGGAAATAGGAGGGGAATCAATGTTTGATGGGAGAAGTGAAAGGGATTCTTCTTGGGAGAGGGGGCACAATTTTAGACTGTGTAGGCTGCAGAAAGGATCTAATGCTTGGAGGAGGAAGAAAGGAGAAGGGGAAGGGGAAACCTAGATCATGTTTGGGAGGTGGGGTCTGGTATCTACTGCTCTAATAGGGGAATATTAGGGAAGACTAGGTGTTGGGAACCTCTTTAGTAGAGGCTTGTGCTGCTTTCCTTTGGAGTATTGGTCCAGCTGTGCATTATGGGGAGTTCCAGCTGCCTGCCAGCATTTCATTGCTGCATTGCACCTTTGTGTACAGTGGGAGCACTGCTCTAGTCAGCATTTTCATGGGGAAAAAAGCCTTTTCTCCTCTTCATGATTTAGGGAATGTATATTCTGCCACAGTGGTAGTCATTGATGCAGTGGCATCGATTGATTGGGTCTATGTAGACCCCATTTGGCTGATTGTGGAGAGTTCTTCAATTAGTCCAGCCCCCCTGAAAAAAGTAAGGCTGTGAAGACACTGTGGTGGGTCAATGTAATTATGTCGACGGGAGATATGCAAGCTACATTACATATTT
This sequence comes from Pelusios castaneus, assembly GCA_007922175.1. NCBI lineage: Eukaryota > Metazoa > Chordata > Testudines > Pelomedusidae > Pelusios > Pelusios castaneus. The sequence continues at coordinate 12,600,190 of ML685794.1, read as the reverse complement.
CCTGTTGACCACTGCCACCAGGGTAGACCAACCCTTAAGTAGTCAACTTAAAATTGACACAGACCATTTGTAGGGAGAGAAGGCTGAGATGCGACTGACATTCCAAATATCCTGAACCAATCTGCTCACAGGTCTGTCTTGTGATGCCTGCATTTCTGATGGGATTTACAAAGGAGTAGGCTATCCCTTGAAGAACCTGGCTAATGTGTGGAACTATGGGGTCTGAATAACAGTGGACTGAGGGCTTCTCTATACTGAAATCCCTGCATTGTTCCCTACAGATCAACACAGTGGGATTGATTAAGAGGGCAGTAGAGACTTGCTCAGTTGGTCCAAGAAGTACTCTCCGTTTGATGCAGTAACTCCATCCCCTGAAAAAGAGTAATGCTGCATTGAATGGAGAGCATTTTCCATTGGTGCAGCCCAGTGAAGATGCTGTGGTAAGTAAGTTGACAGGAGATATGCATTCTATAATACATAGTTTGCATATCTCCTGTTGACCGAGCATGCCAATGTAGACTAGGCCTGAGACTCAGGGCTGTGCTGATGGGAAATTTTCTCCTTCGACACAGCATTACTTTTGGGGGAATGGGGGGCGGGGTCTTACTGCTTTGAACGAAAATCATTTCTGGAATCAATTCAGCAGGTCTCCACTGGCCGCCCAATCAATCCTGGTGTGTTGATCCATGGAGACCAATACAGGGATTTCACTCTAGATAAGTAGTCAGACACTCTTCTTCTTATGCAGACTTTTCATTTCAATGGGAATTAGATGTCTAACCTACTTAGGAACTTAAATAAATCTCACTAAATGGCTATCTTCATTTTTGTGTAACTGAATATCTTTGTAAATATGGCCCTTTACATTGTAAGGGAAAATCAGGGCTTTGGTATCCAAAGCCACATTGTCTTTTTGCGAGGCTGCTTGTCATTTATTCTGTATAATGAATGCAGTAAGAAGTTGATGTGGTGTTCAGTGATCACACAGTGGGTTTGAGAAACTTGGAAAATGAAGTCTTTTTATTTAGGTTTATAATAATTAAAGCACAGACTTTGTAATTTCTGATTTCCTCTTTTCCCCAAAAATGTTTCATCATCACCCTATGAGGTGAGAGTATAATTCAATCTTTCATTTTTTGTCTGCATCTTCCCCACTGAGACTGCCAGCAAGGTCATTAGTGCAAGCAATGACTATGCTTGTTTCTACAATACAGTCTATTGGGTTGTACTTCTGGAATTTCCCTCTGCTTGTGCGCTTTACTTTGTAGGTTTTAATGCTCACTGTGAAACCTGGTGAAATTCAATCATTGTGATAGTTTCATCTGAAAATTGAGGTTAACTTGAAGCTGGAACTCAAAGGAAAACTTAGGGTAAAACCCATAATAATCAAAATTGAAATCAAGTTTTTTTTAATGAGCCCCAACAAGGCAAACCTGCTGTGTTTCATGAAGCTAAGGTTCTATTCTAACTTGCTGTATGATGTCAAGGTGCCCTAAATTATACCAGCCATAAAGTTCTCCGAGGGATTTTCAGAGTGCAAGATGTTTTGGCCATACCCCTTCCTGCTCCAAGTCCTGGCCAACAAATGATACATCCTCTATGCCAGAGAAGTGGACCTAGAGCAGGCCTCGACAAATCCTAGGTGCCAGGTCGCCATGGAGCCTAGGATTTTGCCCCTGGTGCCTAAGAGTGTCAGGGGCAAAGGCCTCCCTCACTGCATAGAGTGCGCTGAGCTCCCCCTCCCCTGCTGCTGAAAAAAAGCCACTGCTGGCACCCCTTTTGGCGGCACAGGGGGAAGAGAGAGAGATGGCAGCGCTCTTCCTCTATAGCACCACCTTTCTCCCTCTTCCTCACACTCCCCAGCACCACCGAAAAAAGCTGCTGTCAGCGGCTCTTTCAGCAGCGCTGGGGGGGCACGGCCGCTGGGGAGAGATGGCAGTGCTTTTCCCCTGCAGCGCCTGCCATCTCTCCCCAGTGCCCCCTGCCCCTGGTGCTGCCGAAAAAACCGCCAGCACCAGCTTTTTTCGGCGGTGGGGGAGGGGAATTCTGCTGAAGGAGCTGCGGCCGGGGCAGCTTTACAGCGGTGGGGAGACTCTGCTGGATACCTAGGGGCGCCCAAGTTTTTGGACTGGCCTCTAGGTGTTCGGCAGGTTTGTCGAGGCCTGATCTAGACGTAGGAGTCATAGCTTTTCTATTTGGGCAGTTTTACTATTGCTTTATGATACCTGAAAGGGGAAGCATATACAGTATGCTGTCGTGCAGATGGAACCAGACAGAAAATGAAGGATCTAGCTTTTTAATATTCTTTGTTTTAATAACATATGGTGCCACTACTAACCAAAGTCAGGGATTTTAAAAATATATGTAAGTGCCTGGAGTGTGAGAGAAGTACTAAGAATTCTAAATTAATAAAACATCCTATATCTTCAGTGTCCCTTTAAAGTTGCAGAGCTAACTGGAAGACCATCTCTTTCCCTCCCCTTTTATCCATCTATCTATCAAAAAAAACCAAACAATAACATCAGATCTGCTTCACACAGCCTGGTAGAAACCTAGGCCTGGTCTACACTGACAGGCAAATTTGGTAGCAGTCAACGGGAGTTACACAAGGTACACTGTTAATGCTGTGCTGCACTTTTTTGGGAGGTGACTTTATTAAATTGACTTCCGGATCAATTGAGCCGGTCTTCACTTTGCTCAATAGATCTGGATAAATTGCTCTGACGGCTGCAAATTTGCCATTGTCAGCGGAGATATCCCCGAGTTAAGGAGTGTCAAACTCATTTGCTATGGTGGACCAGATTTGACTTAAATGTACTTCAAGTGGGTTTGTACATACCATATATCGAAATAGTACAGCACTCTCGCGCATAGCAGAGTGCTGTGTATGCAAAACTGCGCTCCGCAATACCACTCTCATGGAGCGCAGTCTTGCATACCCAGTGCTCTGTGATGTCGCGAGACCTGAAACTCTTGCGGCCTTGCAGAGTGCAAGGTATGCAAGATCACACTCTCTTTGAGAGGGAGAGGGAGAGGGAGAGGGAGAGAGGGGGGGGGGGGGTCCCGTTGGAGCACAGTCACGGGCTGCATTCAGCCTCCCGGCTGCATATTTGACATCCCCGCCCTAGTCTTTGGACTTATCAATTTTCAGAAACTATTATTTATTTTTCATAAACATTTGTTTTATTAGTAAAGCTACTTAAAATAACCTTTAAAAATATAAACCCTCCATTTAACACAATTTATTCAATTTTCATTTAATTTTATGCTTTTTTCAAACTCATAAACAATTTCTCTGAAATGTATTTTATTCAATGACAGACAGAAGTACTAACCACATTGGCAGTAATATAGCTTGATGCTGAAAAAGCAAGGCCTAAGAATGTTGTTTGTACAGTATAAGTATCATTTTCTTTGAACTGTTTAGGATGTGATTATGCTATCAAGACTGTAGTCCTACCATGAGCTAAAGCTGCTGAAAACTTCCCTTTAAAAGAGGAAATGGAGTATGATTTGAATTTCAGGTATGATTTTGTTATTTGTGTAGATTTTAATCTGAATGATCGTCAGTTACATTTACCGGTTTGTTAATGCCATGAAGCCTAAACATATGCTCAGATTCCATCTTCTTATTTTTAATAAAATATCCAGTACAGATCCAGTGTGACTTTTTAAAAGCGCAGATCAAACTAGTTCTGGCAAGGTCTCTTGAATTCTGCATTTAAGTCAAGGAGCTATGCTCATTTACACTGACTGAGAATCTGTCCATAAATGTTAGTGTGGAAGTGGACGGTACATGAAGGAATAAATGGCTTTCAGGCAGTGGTTAAAGTATAATTTGACGGGCCCCGGAACCATCCTAATCTCCGGGCCCCCTTCCTGTATTGTCTGGCCTCCCTTCATGCATGTGCGGGCCCCAGCCCAGGTAGGCATTTGCAACCACTTCTCAGTACCACATGCATCGGTTATCGCTCCATAAAAATATTTATAATTTTATATGCCATTTATGTCTATAGCCATTATTGTCATGAACTAGCAAACACTGCATAACACAATACGTATTGTGATTAATAACGGTGGGATGTAGGAGCTGCCAGCAGCCAGGGCAGGGCGAAACATGCATTCCACCAGATTTTTCTATTTTTAGGGGCCCTGGAACTCTGGCCCCTCAAATTTGGGGGCCCCGGAACTGTGTTCCGGTGCATTCCCCCTTATTTTAACTCCTACTTTCAGGCTTGGGAAATGTGAAAGCAAGTCTGGGCTTTCCTTAACTAGAAACTAGCAGATTTTTCTTGTGACTATAAGACTTCCTTTCTTTTATTGTTCTTACTCTATAGAAGATAAAAAAAAACAACCCTAAAGGTATGTCTACACCATTGGCGGGGAGGGAGATCCATAACAGCAAGTCTCAAAGCCTGGCTCAACTGATTTGGGCTTGTGTTGCTAAAAAGGGCAGTGTAGACATTCAGGCCTTGGGCTGGAAGGGTCTGAGAGCCTGGCCTCCAGCCTGACTCTGAATGTCTACACTGCTAGTTTTAGCCTGTCAGCGCAAAGCCAAATCAGTTGAAATAGTCCCTGAGCCTCAGGGGCTGAGGGCTTTTGTTTTTGTGTTTGCTTGTTTTGTCATATAGGTGTACCCTAAATGTAATCTTTGTTCTGTTAGAAAGTGAAAATGCAGAGAAGTCAAGGTGACCTCTGACTTTTTTGGAGCTGAAAGTAAAGTGAATCATTGAGTACAGAACAAGTTTCCAATGCCATAGTGAACCCCCAAAGGAATTTTGAGCTGAATAAAAATAGGCCTTATTTGTGCTGGAAAGAGAGATACAAATGGTCAGGTAATTTCTGTGCCAACAATAGGAGAGTCTTTCCTGACCTATTGTTATTTCCTGAATCAGACCTAACAAAGGGCCATTTCTTAGCTTCTGCCTTTTAGCTGACTCCCCAATGAAATCACTGAGAATTTCTCCTTAAACCTGGGCACAATATGGCTCATATTTCTTTGGATGGCAGATCCTCAAAGTACCCCAAAATGAGTTAATGGGCAGGAATGCAGATGCTATGGACAGTAATGTGTCAGTGGTAGCAAATCTGATAGGAACCTCCTATGCAATACATTACTCGCTAGCAGATAGGCACTTGGTGGTAATAGGATTACATTTGGGGCATATCCTAATTGCCAGTTGACACTGGCCAAACTTGCTTGTCCAAGTTTTTCCTGAGCATCTCACCTGGTATTATGAGGACTGATGAAAACTGGACTAAGGAGGAGTGACACAAATGGTTGGCCACAGACGTCAAGTATGGCTTTAAAAAGTGGGGAAGGTTGAACAGAAAGGTTATGTCTACACTGGCAAGTTAGTTCGAATTAAGGAGGCTTAATTTGAACTAACTAAAGCCAGGGCTACACTAGGCTTTAGTTAGTTCGAATTACGGGCTTCCTTAATTCGAACTAAAAAGTTCGAATAGGGTATTCGAACTAAAGGGTTAATTCGAACTGTCTAGTTCGAATTAACCAATGTGGTCATGTTAATTCGAACTAATTTCTTAGTTCGAACTAACTGGTCATTGAAATGAATGGGAATCGCTAATTTGAACTAAGCAAGTGCCATGAGTGGCACTTGCTTAGTTCGAACTAACTTTTTCTAGTTCAAATTAAGTTAATTCGAACTAACGAAAATTAGTTAGTTCGAACTAACTAATTTGAACTAATTTTAGCAAGTGTAGACATAGCCAAAGATATAAAGTATATGACTGGTCTAGAAGAGAATCCACTACATCCTCATTATGTACTGTATCTTTTATACAAACAGTACACCAAACTTAACTGATGTAATTAATACCAGAAAGTGCGCAAGAGAGAAACCAAATGAGACAGGCAAAACGCATTAGAAATGCCAGGGTCTGGGCTGTATAAAACTCCTAGGGTTTTTCCTAGGGTTTTTTTGGTTGCTTTTCTAGTGAGGTATGTGCTTTAAAAGCAACCCCCCCTCCTTCTCTTTGGGTTTATCTTCTGCTCAGTGAGTAACTAGTGGAACTCTATTGTCATCTGGTTTAGTTTTGCTGTGTGTTGCTATAGAACATTATAAATATTTGGGAACTGTGATATAACAAGGCAGGAGCCTGGCTGAGGTTTCCAGTCACAAAGCAGAACAACTGGAAAAATATAATCATAGACCCCACAATATTATGGTTTATGATACATATTTTTAAAGTGTCCTAATATATTAGAATGTTGTCTCCCTGATCAATAGGTTAATTTCAAGAAGAGTCATATGTTTCAGTGCATTGTACTGTCTGTGAATAATAATTCTGTGAATAGTGCTTTCTTGCTTTTACCGGCTCATGATCACATTTCCTTTCTTCATAACATTTTCTTTTTTATGCGTTCAGGGTAAAACAAGAGTATGTCAGATCCACTAAGTGCTAAACTTAAGGGCTTTCTTATCTGAAGACCCTAATACCTACAAGTCTTAAATGTATGGCACATTTTTTTCACATGGTCAAGAAATAAAATTAGGCAAAGGCTGAGAAACAAACACACACCACAAATATTTGAAAGAAAGAACAACCCACTTGACAGGACCTATAGAGTGTGCTTCTATTTTGTTTTCATTAGCTCAGCTTTCCACTTTTTTATGCTTATTTAACATTTATATTAAGTTGCATCGAAAGACTATTCAGGTTGAGGTCTCTTATGTTAGACACTGAACAATTATAGAGAAAATGATAGTTCCTGCCCTAAAGAGTTTACAGTCTATAAGACAATAGATGAATGAGACAAATAAGTGGCTGAGGTGGGAGTTAAGGGGAGAAGTGGTTTTTTTAAAAAAAAAAAAAGGATGAGTGAAATTTTGCACTTAACTACAACTTAAATCTGTGCTTCAGAAGTAGGGACCAGGTTCTCCTCCATTTGAGATCAGTGGGAATCATGATGATGACTTCTGTAGGAGCAAGAGTAGATTCAGGAGGGGGGTTACATTTTTTTCCTAACCTGCCCGCTGAATTTAGACCAGAATTTCTCCACATTCACAGCAGCTTTTCTTGAAAATTTCAAAAGTATGTGTACTCTTCTTGGGATTGCCCTTAAAAACATGAAGTTATTTAAGAAAACACAAGAGGGAAGTTAAAAAAATGCATGAGAAATTATTTTGAGACGGTGATTCATTTTGTGAACTTCCATTTTCTTGTTTTATTTATAACTTCAGTGACAGATGTGCTAACTGTGAGAGTGTGACAAACATCCAAAAGGTGCATAAACATATTTGTTTGAGTTTTTAAATCAAACCTTGGAAAGAATTACTCCTTACTTCTAGTGCCAAAATGAGGAAGAACATCTGGACTAGGGGAGAACAAAGGGTGGCATTCAGCATGCGTGAAATACATGACTTGGATCTGCAGTTTCTGTTTGCAGTGGTTGGCAGAAGGGAAGCCATTCAGAATTAGCATTTTTGGGTGGGTCTGTGAAATAAGTTTTGGTTCTGCATCCCTCAAAACATAATCAACTTGTTTCTGCCATTCTCCTACTGCTAGGTACAAGCACAATCTCAGGAATCAAGATGATTTTTGGGGATCCATCCTGAAACGTACAGGACTCGTTTTACTGTGTGTGTGTGTGTGTGTGTGTGTGTGTGTAAGATGAGGGGTTAGAGAAGGAGATATCTTTAGCTGTTCCACATCCCCATTCCCCACTTCCTGCTGCAGAAGGGAACCCAGCTGCTTATGGCAGGGTTTGCGTAGAATTGCCAGCATTTGCAAAATATTTTCCAAGGGACAGATGTCTGAGAGGACCCTAGATTTTAGTGGGATCTGTGTGCCTTTTAATGAATTGTGGTGTGCAAATAACTGTCCCGAGCTCTCCTCAATGGTAGGAAAATACTGTCCCCATTTGATAAGTGTGTGTGTAGGCAGCGGGAATTAAGGCAGAAAGGTAGTCATTTGGCCAGGTACAGAAAAAGCCAGTGTCAGACTCAGGATTAGAATGCTTGTCTGTTGTTTTTAGCCCTATGTCTAGTCCCCTGGATGATGCTGTGTCTCATGCTATTTAGTAGCTCATTCTTGTAGCCATAGAAGCTAGTGCCATCACCAGGCACTGCTGCCAGCACCATATATAAACAAGTTCTGGACTCTTCCCTCCTGTTCAGAACCTACAAGATTCCCCCAGGTCTGTAGGAAGAAATAATAGTGGGTTTCAGCCCTAACAAGCTGTGTACATGAATTTATATTTTCTGGGTTCCTTCACCAGGAAAAGGGCTAGACATTGCCTTTTCCGTTTTTAAATGAAAGCCGAGATTTTCCATATCAGTCAAATAAGGAGATGGGGGGAAGCCTGACCAGGGGCTCTGTGCACCTATTTCTAGAACCTAAACATTTTGGCTCCAAAAGAGTAATCCTATCACTATGCCATAAATAATAATAATTATTATTATTATAAGAAGAAGGTGAAGGTTTGAAGATTTTATAGCAGGTTCCGTAAGATGCTGATATTGGCCATCCCATTGGCAACTGATATTGTTTATAAACTTAGGTATTTTGGGGATACCCTACTCCAGCCTGCTGGTGCTGTAGGAGAGGACCCCAACTGCTTTTATTGGTGTCTATGGCAATATTTTTACATAAAGTTTTGCAGAGGAACTGTTCACCAAAGGCACAAGGTAAATGACTTCTGCTGATGGTAAGAGATGAAGTTAGTGGGCACAAGGGTTCCTGGAAATTAACTAAAGCTGATGAGGGTTCTTGAGCAGGAAAGAAGGTGGACTGTGTAATCTGCAGTAGCCCTGAATCTGCTAGGCTTTGCTTGTCCTGTCCTGATATTTGCTATTGCACTGGAAATGTTTTTCTGAAAGATGTGCTCTAGGCAGTGGCGGATTTACCATGAAACAAACCTTGAGGTGGCATGGGGTTCCCAACAACAGAGGAGGCCCAAAATTCTGGACAAATGACTGAACTGATTAAGTGTTGCAAGTCATGAAGCAGTCCAGGCTTTCTGCATTATTCTGTGAACTGTGTACTAAATGTGCTTTTTCGAAATAGTCAAGCAAAGAATTTGCATCATAATTTTTTCACTGTCTCAGCAGTAGCATAACAGCTAAGTGTCAGTGAAGGAATAGACCCACAATTGTCGGAAGTATACTGGCTCATAAATTTCCCCTGTGGAACTGATTAGCAAAAGGATCTGAGCTCTCACTCCCGCTCTCTTTGCTTAGAGGCCTGCATGACCTAAAGGGCTCCCCTCCCACTCTCCTGTGTGGCAGAGTCTATGTGATCCTGATACAGCTGGGCCCTGGATTCCTGGGGGTCTCAGTTCTGAGTCTCGCTGTGTTCTAGGGCAGGGGCTAGGGTGTCCCCACTCCGAGGTGCCCACTCTGCACTGGGTGCTTCCCTGTCTCGCTAATCATTGCATACAGTTCAAAGCAATACAATTTATTAAATGAACATCAATCAAAAATGAAACAAAATTAAAAAAAAAAAAAAAGATGAAAAATTAAAGACAAACACCCAACGCTGTCCCCTAGCACAGGAGTATGACACACACCATCACTGAGGTGTAAGGGATATTCATAGTCTGTTCCTCAAACATCTCTGGCCTCCTGCCCAGGCCCTGGCTGTGCTGCAGGGGTGCAGAGAGTTAGATGCGTTCTCTGGTAGTGGCCACATGCCCTCCCTATCAGGATCACGATCCCTCTTCTAGTCCGGTCTGTAAGGCCTCCCTCTGTGTTGGGCCCTGTCCAGTGTCCCCCTTGCTCTCCCCAGATGCTCACCACACCCAGCTCCAGCTGTCCTCTACACTTTTTAGTTTTACACATTTTTCATGTTAGCATAATGCAAATACAAGCTTTCATTTAGACCAGAAGTTCACCAACTGTGGTCTGAGAACTCCATTCAGGTGACTCAAGGAAAGATTATTCTGGTTTTTTTCTTTTCTTCTTGTTTTAGCTAACAGTACAAACATTTGGAAAGATGATTAAGTGGTCTGATGAGACCCTCAGTAATTTTCAAGGGGTATTTAGAAAAACAAATTAGACCATAAAAACCATCAAGATACCTCACTTTATTTTCATTTACTTGAAAGATGTAGAAAAAAAGAATTAAAAATGGTGGGAAGTAAGAGAAGAAGTTCTTTTTCCTGGCTGGGTCCCAGGGAGGGGAAGGAGGGGCCTGAAAATGAAGCTGGACACAGGGCCCCAATAACTCTAAATCCACTACTGGCTCTAGGAATTATTTTAGAGGAGGTTTGTGTTATATAGAAGGTCAGACAAGATAACCGCAATGATTCCTTCTGCCTTTAGCATCTATGAAATTAGCACCCCCATCCCTCCCGGTTTTTTAGGTGGTTCTGGATAAACACTTTACATAGACCTGATCTTGACTTCATCATTATAACTAATTTAAAAAAACCCAAAACCCCTTTGACATTTTCAGAACGTCATCTGATCTGAGTCTAATCTTTATTCATAGCAGAAGTATAAAGGACTGATACCTTTGCCTTGGAAGGTCAGGTTTCTGTTCCAGCTGGTGGTTTTCAGCATGGAACAGTCTGTTACAACCATCTTTGGTAGAACACTTCAGTTTCCCAGTCATGTGATTTTGATTCCTTTTTGTACTTTTTGTACTTCTGTTTTTTCGGGTTTTTTTTCTCATGAAAGAACGAAAGTCATTCCGTTTGGTTCTCCTTTTGCTTATGGAACAGAGCATTATTATTCTATCAACAACTGAATGTCAGCTTTGTCAATTCATCATTTGCCACAAATGGGGCAAAATCAGATGAAAGGAATTTGGGAGGTTTATGAAAATATTGTCACGTAGATACTGACCTGTACTATAACAACAGATCAACTTTGCAATCCAATGTGATTATGGAAAAAATGTTTTTGTGTTTCAATTTCAAGTACAGTTGCTTGTTTTTTGCTGAGCTGGTGTAGTCAGTCTGCTCTTCATATGGGGCTATTTTACCTATAAGATTTTTCAGCAGTTGGTACTGTTTCACTTCCTTAAAGCTTAATGCATGTATGGTGGTGAAGATGATGATCATAATAGATATGTATCTTAATGCATCACTGGATCTTAATCTGGATGTTAGTCATGTAATCAGTATAGCTCATAGTGAGATCACTGAGGACAAGAGAAGGAAGTAAGGCAGGCGCTGGAGATAAAAACCGCAAAAGAGGCAACACACTGCCATTCAGAGATCGGGACACACAGAATGGGCTATACTTTTTCAGATTTAGGGGCAGGAAGAAAAGGCGAGCACCCTTGATAATGATCAGATCGCGTAGGATTGATCCCTGATTGTGCAGAGAGGAAGAATAGTTTTGTGGCAAAGGCAATGGCCTAGGACTCAGGAAATACAGATTTATTTCCTGTTCTGCTGCAGACTTCCTGTGTGAGCTTGGGAAAATTGCTTCGTCTGTCAGTGTCTCAGTTCACATCTGTAAAATGTGGGAGAAGGGGAAGAGGAATAAAAATTTTCCCCCATCATTTCTACCTTGCCTCTTTGGACTGTAAACTTTTTTTTTTTTTTTTTTTGAAGGAGGGGAAGGAGGAAAGGCTGTCTCAGTATGGATTTGTTCAGTGTTTACAACAGTGGTGCTCTGATCTCAGATAAGACTTCAAAGTGCTACCAAGTTTGAGATAAATAACAATAATTAATAATGATACTTTCTCATTTGCACAAATCCTTTTCAGAGCATTTTCAAAAATCATTGTGTCTTCCAGATTTTGGATTAAGAAAGGGGAGAGTACACAGTAAAGCCAAATCTCCAACCCCCTTGTTTCAAATGCTAGCGGATGGCCTGAGGGAGTAATAATGTCCTATACAAGAAGATTAATGTAGATTTATATTAACAGGTGGTATATCAAGGAGTGGATATGGCCAGTCAGTTGAGTTCTACATAGGGTACCAGATACCAAAGCATGGAAAGGAGGACAGGGAAGTATGAAAAGGAGGACATGGAAAAAACGTAGTATTAATATAACTGTCATTACCATATTATGTCATGGAAAATGGGTAATGATTAATGAATGTATGGCAGCATGAAAAAAATAGAGAACAAGTTGAACAACAGAAGTATTCTCAGGGGGCACATTAACTGCTGGACAGAGGACATGAAGGTAAAAAGGAGGACATGTCCTCCTTTTGCCTGATGTCTGGTAACCCTAGTTCTACATCCAAATCAAGAGTTATGCACAGGATATTATGGGGTAACTTTTAAATGTCCAGCCTGGATTTAATATTGATTGAGTGGTGGTGTGGTGTGGTGTGCTGCTCAGACCACACGTGGGCTTTGTATGCTGTTTGTCTAGAACTTAAAACCCACTGAGAAGTTCAGCAGGCCTGGCTCATTCAAATTGCACAGCCCCCTCCCTTCTCAGGATATCATTTTCAGTTATCCCTTCTCTTTCCCCCAAAATATTGGCCTGCTGCCACATTCAGCTATATTATGCTATCTGCAGGAGTGGGGGAAGGAGATAGTTAAGGATAAGTGGGAGTGGTGGGAGCATAGTCTCCCGCCCCTCCCCGTCTTTGCTAAAATCTACTACCCTTCCTCAATGGTTGGTGCAGCAAGGTCTTCTCTCTTGTTTCAATCTAGTTTAGCCACTGTGGCCAGTGTTACGCATTTCACACATGTACTCAACGCTAGTACAGACACTCCTGCTCTGGGCTACTCAGGTGTAACCTACACTACGTGGTTAGGTTGATGGAAGGCAGTTTACATTGACATAGCTGTGCATGTGTCTTCACTTAAATTTGGCTCCCGCAAATGTACGTGCCTAGTATGCCAACTTTAATAACATCACCTCCTTGAGTGGCGTAGAGTCACAGTTGATGTAGTTATGTTAATGCAGTGTGAGTACGCATACTGTTACTTATGTCAACCATTACTGGCCTACAGCATGGTGCCTTTTGCTGACTGCTCTGGTCACCGTTGTTAACTCTGCCTCATATGTGTCAGGTAGCTCAGAAGCCGCCTCTCCCCTTTAGGGCCTCACAAATGTATAACATTCCTTTTCCTCATTGCCTGGCTTGGCGAGAACACCTAGAAGCTTTCCACTGCTGAGTGCATCTGCCCCACTGACCATGCCAGCTATGTGCTCCAGATGCATTCCTTCCTGGAGTAGACAGGAGATATTGGATTGCCTGTGGGGAGCAGAGGATGTGCAGGCACAGCTCTGAGGCAGCTGTAGAAATGTGGGCATCTATAAGTAGATTGCTTGGAATATGCAGGAGGAGTACTACAACAGGGACCATTAACAGTGCCATGTAAAAACAAAGGAGCTGCAGCTGGCCTACAAAAAGGTTAGGGAGACCAACAATTGATCAGGTGCTGAGTCACAGACCTGCCACTTTTATAAGGAGCTCTACACCATCACTGGCAGAGACCATCCCTCAGCCACAAACAGCACTGTGGATACTTCCAAAGGGCCCAAGTTTTAGGCCCTTGCCATGAACATCGAAGAGGAGGAGGAGGTGGACAAGGAAGAGGAGTATGGGAGACAGGGGACTGTAGGAACTAACTGCGCAGGAAGATGGGACCTGTTTTTGACACTATAATATTCCAGCCAGTCCTGCCAGTTGAGCATGGGCAAGTACAATGGAAGAGAAGCAATCTTGGGTAAGAATGAAGTTTACTTTGAAGTAACAGGGATTGTGCTCCCAAAGTTGTAGGACACATCTTTGGATTTACTCGTTTTTACTTGTGCTAGAAGTAGTAGTGGAACAAGAGAGGTAACATTGCCATCTACTTTTCATTCCCTCTAGAGATTATGTGCACTGGGACATCCAGTCAATCCTCCATAGAGATCTTGATGAAACTTTCATGGCAGTACTCTGCAGTCCTTTGCTGAAGGTTTCAGGAGGGCAGGGGGACTGCCTTACTTCTTCCACTGTGGTAGGGCACTTTCCCACGTCGCTCAGTGATGACTTCAGCAGGCACTATTACAGTACTCATGCTAGCATCCTACAGGCCCAGGGAGCCATTGCTCACTCTGCAGCTGTTCCTCTCTGGAGTGAGAGATTAGCTAAAATCACCTCCCACCCATGGAAAGTAGTATTCAGTTCCATTGCCTCTACACAACTAGAATCATGAAACCGAGCTATTTCCTTCTTATCTCCCGAGTCCCTGAAGGGCCATGTTCACCATGGTTGGTGCTGTTATCAGTGCCATGCTCAATCAGTCCCATGCAAGGGGAGTGAGTTCAGCATTGTACGTCTTTATTTCTGTCATGAATACACAGACAACGTACCTCCTGTGTATTGTGTCTGCAGCTACTGTCATTGTAGCCCTCAGGGTCTCTCCCTCCCAACCCAAATAACTGTGGCAGCTGTATGCTCATGTAAATTAGGTGGACGTAACTTTGTAGTGTAGAAATGGCCTCAGTGACCTCTTGTCCCATCTACTATCTCAGTGGTGAAGAGGGAGGAGAGTTCCAAATAGAACCACTGCCCACTAATCCTGCAAAGAAACACGTAGAAGGGAGGGATGCAGAAAACACTTGTATCAACACAAACAGTAGAGGATGGGAATTATTTGCTCTTGACTAGATGCTAGGGAAACCCAGGTGTTCTCTAGACCCCCTTTCCCCTCCCCCCGCCCAAATTAAATCAACTGAAGGTTAAGAACATTTACAGTGAACGGTTGTCCAGTTTTGAGCAAAGTTCAGCTGTTTTCCAGTTTTCCTCCAGATTTTGTGAGACTTGTAGTTTTTCACAGCCTTGGCCTGAACTTGAGGTAAAAGTGGAGGTTTTAGCTGAGTTTTGCTTTATGTTAATCTGGCAAGTACAAGTCCATGTGGATCAAAACTGAAGCAAACATTTGCACAAATCACTGGGAAGTGAAACTGCTGACTTTTGCAAAGCTCTCAAAAATATTTGGTTCCACTTCTACCAGATCTTCCCATGCATTTAATGTAGAGGGTGAACACCTAACCAATACAGATTTTTTGCCACTTTAGATAAGATGAATGACTTGCATCACAGAGAATTAGGTTACAACATTCTGATATCTAGAAGAATATTGAACACACCCACTCTGATTTAAATTTGTTCTTTTATCTATTGTAATTACTCTCTGGATGACTAAAAAATAGAAGCTGTTCTTTCTCCCCCCGCCAAGTCTACATGAAAAAAAAAAACAGCCCCACACAAATTCTCAGAGCCTGGCATGGGTGGATTTTATTATCCGTGTGGGGAAGCAGAGCCCCCCCCCCAATCTTTTCCATAGCTCCCCAAAAAATCTTTCTTTGCCTCCCTTTCTTCTGGGAAAACGTTAGGCATGCTTGCAAAAGCATTTTTCCTTGCTCTCTCTGCCTGTAGCTTGCTGCAGAAGCAATAACAAGAGGCAGGAGTAAGCTATCTATGACACTAATAGATTCAGAACAATAGCAGCCCATTGGTATAAATTAGGTGATAATTATCCGTACTGACAGCCCATCCCAGCTTTGGAAGTTTCAGGTTACCAGTTAGGTTTACATAGGCTATTACAAATACTGTGAAGGTTTTTTGTTTGTTTTACCAAATTTAGGGTTACACTTTTTTAGGACCTTCCTTTTCCCTTCTGGGGAGTTACTCGTCCTTTAATATAATTCTTCCTCCCCTTATCAAGCAGTTGTATCTGTGTGTAATGTCTGTGGTGTACATCCGACTACTTCTAGTAAGTAATTTTATGTTTTCACTCCTTTTGGCTTTTTAATATTTCTGAGGTGGCCAGTCTCAAACTTTATGAATTTGATTGAAGTTTGGTGTTTAATTTTTAAAAATTCTGACAGCTACACACTACATTTGAGCCATCTTTAATTTTACCCCTCCCTTATTTCTTAATTATAATGTCCATACACTTTTTTATGACAACTTTTATTTTTTGCCATGCAATGTATAAAAAACTGGGTGTGATCCACAATAGGTTAAAAGACACTCAGATTTGTGTTTACTACACATTGAAAGTGACCTTCCTGAAGGCATAAACCCCAATCACATCATAGAGACCTATGCTGCAAAATCTGATGTGAGGCCTGGGTCAGCCATGGAGCTGCCTTCCCCAGAGGAAGCTCCAAAATCCGCCCATGGAGCCTGGGTCTACTGACTCAGGCATGAGGGCTTGTGCTATAGGACTAAAATAACAGGGTATGTCTACACTGGAATTAAATACCCATGGCTTCCTGTGTTACCTGATTTGAGCTTACGGCACTTGGGCTGCAGGATTGTAAAACTGCGATGTGGGCTTTCAGGCTCAGGCTGGAACCAGGGCTCTGAGGCACTCACCCTTATAGGTCCCTGAGCTCTGGCTCCAGACCAAGCCCAAATATCCACACCAAAACTTTACAGCTCTGCAGCCCAAGACTCATGAGCCAGAGTCAGCTGCCATGGGCCAGCTGCAGCTATTTAATTGCAGTGTAAACATGCCCACCCTATAGGCATTCTCACTAGGGCTGGAGCTAAGGAGCTCAGAACCAGGACTTCAGCCTGAGTGAGAATGTCTACCCAGCTATTTTTAGTGCATGAACCTTGCGAGGCGGTCAGTTGAGACTTGGCTGCTGTGTGGTTTTTTTCTTTGTTTTTGCTGTGTAGAAATACCTTCAGTTACCGAGCTTCCCTTTGGACATTGTGCAATGTTAGCTTCCATGATCACGTGGTATTCATTACAGTCCTTGTTCATTTGAGTTCTCTCATTTTATTAAAAAGTTGACCATAAGAAGAGCCTGGCACTAATATTTATATCTATTTTATGTCCCAGATTAAAGTGGAGCTGTTTGGCCTATAAAGCTTTTTTTAAAAAAAACTCAATATGATATCACAAATGATACCTGAAGTGAGTAATAAGTTCTGACTGATTAGTCTATCTTTGAAGGCGGAAATAGAGACTTCCACTGAGAACCACTTTACAGACGAGACCAAACCTACAAAAGGAAGTTATGGACAAACTGTCTGAAAACTATGTTCAAGATGCATGTCCCACAAAACCACATGTTCTTGCCCAGACAGACCGATATTTGGAAACATAGTATGTCTCTTCATTGTATAAATACATTGAACAAAAAGTTACTCAGTCCTTTCTGCTCTAATAGTTTCAATAATACTGCATATATATTATATATATTTTTTTTTTACAAAGAACAAGCCCTTTTTGTTTGTTTGTTGTATCCTGTCAGCTGTGGTTTATGCATAAATGCACGTGCTCTAAAAATTCATTTGATTGGATTCACTTGAAAATGCTGCAGGGCAAATGCTTTCAGGGTTAACTTAAGGTAAGTTTTTTAAAGAAGTTCCCTGAACTGTAATTGCAGTATCAATAAAAATGTGTACATATTGAAATTATGAACTCATTATTACACTAAAACCACAGCAGTCTCCACAGGGTTAATCCAGTCATTTGTGGATTAGGGGTTTTCTTTGTGTTTAGATTTCACAAAGCATAACATTAATAAAAAAGGCTTTAATTATATTATTTAGTAGCATTTAAAAATGCATACCTTCATTTTATGATATATACTGACTGACTTGTAGATAAAACTACAGCTTCAAATTGTTTAATCACATGGAAATGCAAGCAGTCAGTTGAAATTTTATGTGAAAAGCCTAGCCAGAAGTAAATCTACTTAAGGACACTGGAAAAAAATCTATGAAAAAGATACTCTTGTTTAAAATAAATTATTAGCTTATAAAGGACCATATATAGAATAATTCTTGTTCACACTGGTTAAGGTTCTGGCCTACAGTTTTCAGTGATTGAGAATAAAGTAGTATTTATCTATCTGTTCCTCACCCCCAAACAATCAGTGGCTCAAAGAGGTTAAGAGAATCTCTCTACAAGGTAAACTTACTTGGTTTAATACATCTTAATTAGCTTGTTGCAATTGTTCCACATTCATGCCTTCCATTGACTTCAGTGGGAGTTTTGAGAATGTAACAAGCCCTGGAATGGTCCTTCAGTAAGTACATTAATCAACTGGTATGATTTCCAAGTTCACGCAATCGTTGTTGACGGTGAAATAGTATGACTGCCAGAAGCTTAATGTTGCTTTTACTTGTTGATAGCAACAAGGGTATATTACAGAATAAAAGTTCGACACCTGGTGCTCTGTGTTTTATCAACTCCAGCATGTTGTTGCTGGTGATTAATACACTCAGTTGAAATTTTAAAAATCCCTGATTTGTTGATGGAGAAACAGACATGGGGCCATAACCGTAGTTTGAGGGGAAAGCATTGGGAGCATTGCCCCCCCCCCCCAAACTGCAAGCCTTGGGCAGGCATGGAATTTCCCCCCAGAGGCTGATCTGTTGGCTTAGCTGGACCTCCCTGCACTCCACCCAAATATAGAAGTCAATTTATGCCTATGTGTAACCCATATGCCTAAAAAGGGCTATCTCTTTGAGAGATCTGCTGAGGGTGGGTTACTGTTGCTGGGCAGATTAGCTACCCACAACAAGAAACTTCTAGAAGCAGGGAGTGGTAGCAATTTTTGAGCATGCTCCACAGGGTGCCCTGCTGATGTGATGTGCTGCAGTCAGTCAGATGACATGAGAGCAGCAGCCTGTGCAGACAGCAGGCAGGAGTTGCTCTAAGCAGAGTCCATGTGCTCAGTTTTCAGGACAAGCTGAGCCAGGAGTGAACAAGATGTTTTCTCCCTCTAATGGAGTCATCTGCAGCAGATTTTGCAGACATGCATATGGGACTGAGGGCTGGTTGCAAAGGAGAAGGAAAAGCCTGCATGGAATTCTACAGAAGATTCCTGCAAAGGAAGAAGAAGAGGACAGCTATTTCTTGCCACTCCAGCCTCTACACTGGAAAAAAGACTGTAGCTGAGAGTTTGGTGAACTCCACCTGAACTTTGGGACTCTTGGGTATCTTTCCTGCGGGGTTTTCTGTAGGGATTGTTCTTGGTTAATTGTATTTTGTTTTCTTAGGATAAGGTTTATTTAGATAGTAGTTAATAAAGTTCATTGTTATGTTTGTTTTTAGTATTTTAATGTGGGAGCGTAACTTTGAGCAATCTTTGCTGCGAGTCCCATACAGACTGGATCCTGGGTCTCCAGCTGCTTTCTCCACAGGGATTGGGGTGTATTTCTGTGAGGCACTGGAGAAGGGCAATTGAATTAATTTTAGCCCACCCGAAGGTTACATACGCATGTGGCCCAATCTTATACATGCAAGTAACTATAAGAACATGAGTGGTTTCATTGACTTCAGTGGAACTATTTATGTGAGTAAAGTTACTCATGTGTGCAAACATTTGTGGTATTGGCCTGGATGATATTTTAGAGTGCATAACAGGAAAGAATGAATAAAACACTGAGGATGGTGGATGCCTCAAATTAATCTGGAAATATTCACAAAACATGCCAATATAATAAAGTCATAGATTTTAAAGGCCAGAAGGGGTCATTATGCAGTTTGACCTACAAAATACAGACAATCGAATTTCACCAAGTGATATCTGCATCAAACACATCATTTCTGGCTGAGCTAAATCATTTTGTGTCTTTTTCCTCTCACTGTGTAAGGCAGATTTTCCATGCCTCAAATGATTCTTCGATACCTTTCTGAACCCTTGGCAATTTGTCTACATCCTTTTTCAAGTATGGACCCAGAACTGTATGTAGTATTCCAATGGTCTCACTCATACATAGTGGCAATAACACCTCCCTATATGGACAGCCAAACTAATACAAAAAAGTCTGGGTTAGTTTCAGAATTCCAAATGACACAGCATTTGCCATCTGAGATTGATTCGTGAGGACTGGTATCCTGTTTCTGTTCAGTGATCAATACTCGATTCTTTAAAAATATATATTTATAAACCATTCATAATGCATATGACTAGTAGTATAGGGAGAGCAGGAGATGGACCCTTTTTTACCTCAGCCAGTGTCCGCATATGTCAGAGACATTGTTTAATGATCCATATCATAGCTTTACTTTGATTACTATGTTTTAATGATCAGAAAGTGGGTAGAATTCATTTTATAATTCTGTTCACATTCTTTTTCAGTATGATCTCTTGGGGCAAGTTTACAGGGCAAGCATATGTGGTATGAAGAAGTCTTTCTTTTATTAGTTCAAAATTTGATGCCCTATACTTTCTTCAGCAGGCTACACGCTTATATGAAAAGGTAAACAGGAAAGTGCTTGCTTTTCACTGCATCTTTAAAAATATGAATGCTTTAGTTAAGTTTCCTCTATTGCCTTTCTTTTCTTTTTGGTTAGGGAATCCTGATTTTTTTTTTCCCAGGCTTTTGTCATTCTACAGCAGGTGAGATGATAGATCATGTTGAAAGTTCATTTCAGGAGGGAGAAGACAATGGCATGGAATCTCATTGGCTGTAAAATCCATGTAACAGCAGCAAAAATATATTCAGTAGTATTAATCAGGGCTGGTTAAATTAAAAAACAATCTCCCCCTCTCCTCTTTCCTCCCAAATAAAAGTGATTATGAATTGTGGGGTATGCTATATGTGAATATTCAGATGACTACCTTTGGTCTGAAAAATATTAAAGAATCCCCAGCGTGTCACAAATTTTATAATGAATTTGTTATCTATCCTTCATTAGTCTCTTTCTTTGGTTACTGAGACTAGTTGCACCTCTTCCCCTTTTTTGTTTCTCTGAATGCACCCCCTGAGGTTTGGGGTAAAAGTATGGTTTTTGCCTTGGGATGGAATTTCGCTGTTCTCCCACTTTTAGACCAGGACCTGGGCTACAGTACCCTTCATATCAATCTTTATTACATGTAGGTCTAATTGAATTAAGGCAACTTCAGTTCTTGTCTTCTGGGAGTCTGTGCCTACTGGTATATTGATCAAAGAGCCTTCTTTAACAAAAACATTGTTTTTTGAGCAGTCTAGATCAAGCTTTAAAGAAGAAGGATTTTACAGCAATCAGTCATGTATGTGAGTGCTTTGTATCTGTGACATACCTTGTAACTGTGGTAGGCCTAACTGATGCAAACACCCACACTCCTATCTTGTGCCTTCTGGCATTGTCCGCCTCGTCCGTGTCAGTTGACAGGTGATTGGCTGGAGCCAGTTTCGGGTCAATATCCCAGAAAGCAGCTCCATGGAGTTAAACCTATATGTAATATATTTCATACAGTAAACAGCTCCATAACTGGGCCAGTATACAGTATCAATGAATTATTACCAGGCAGCTCCAAATTTCTCTCATTCCTTTTAAAAAGATATTCAGTCATCAAAGAATGGGAGCTGAAAGAGCTCTGCTGGAGTAGGTAATCAGTCACACAACTCAGGGAATAATTATGGCATCTAAAGACTCAACTGTTATGGGGAAAAAACAAGAGCCTGGAAATTGCTTGTGAAGATATTCAGCACGTGCTTCTGTAGAAAGAAAAACATTTGCAGAAATAGGTTCACTGTATGAATGGCTCAACTAATTATAAAGAATTCACTAACTAATTGAGTAGATTATTCGGAACTAGTAGACTGACCAGCTATAATTATGGGGATGTAATAGAGAAGTTCAGACCTAGATTTGTACTGTGTAACTCAATGTGCCCCCAGCTAAGTAATATATGTGCGTGAGTATGTGGGAGTGGAAGATAAATTGGATTTGTTCAGGTGGGTAGAGGAAGGCAAGAGAGGGGCGTGGCTACAAGGAGAAGCTGTGTGAATCCACATCTACTCACCTTTCAAAAGCTGAGTGTAAAGCAGTCTACATTTGCCACTTTCCTTCCATGCTTCTGTGCAGCCTTTAACATAGATAGCTGTGGGAGTATCATATGTGCATAACAGACATACAGACTCAGACAGCAACATGATGGTCCAAACCTCTATTTCCTGCTCCCCTAGTACTCAGTTTAGTCACAAAAGGCCAAGCAACCCACCGGTGCAAAACTCATGCCTACACTGAGCAGCATTTAGTCTGCAGTGGAGGGAAGAATGGGCACTAGTTCTTTAAAAATTTTTTAAAAACCCCCAAATGAGAAGGACCTGGGGGGAAGCTAAGGAGCAGAAAAAGAAAGAGGCAGTAGCAATGGTGTCAAGGTGTACATAGAGTTAGGGGGTTGTGGAGCTACCCACCTGCAAATTCATTGCCAGGCAGGAGAGTGAAGGGATAAAACATAAGAAGGCTGGGAAACAGTTTGATACAAGTACATTGAAAATAAGCAAGAAAGGTCTTTTTAATTAAAAGAACAAAACAAAATGACCCACAACAGAAGGTGTAACTCAGATCTTGCAGCCCTAAGGGTGTAAGGAATAAGGTGACTTGAAATCGTTTTTGTGCTCACCCAATTCTGGGCTGCGCCAAGGGCTTTAAATGACCTCTAGTATGATTTAGCACAGTGGTTCCCAACCTTTTTGATTTGAGGTCCACAGATATCATTTTTACAACCCTGCAGGGACACCAGTCTCTGCCAGAAGGCACACAGGCAGGTCTTAATGGGTGGGCAGTGCGGGCAGCTGCCCAGGGCCACATGGTGGGGGAGGGGCCCTGCACCAATCTGCGGGGAGAGGGGAGCCAGCGGGAGGGAGGGCTGGCAGGGGCCTGCAGGGAGCCCAGTAGAGGGTCTGGGAAGGTTGGTGGGGGCCTGCTGGGAGCCAGGGAGCCCAGTGTGTGGGACAGGAGGGCTGGGGAGGCCTGCTAGAATCTGGGGAGCCTGGTGGGGGGAGGGAGGTGAGGAACCTGATCAAGCTGGAGAGGGCTGGTGGGGCCCATGGTGGGCCATGTGAGGCTGGCGGGAGACTCCACAGGGCTGGCAGGTGGAGCAGGGAGACCGGTGATGAGCCCAGCAGTGGGGGTTGATGGGACCCTGGTGAGGGGGGTGGGCAAAAAGTCAAGGATGGGGTCCCTCATGTGGCATGGGGGCCCCACCCTTGACTTTTGCCCTGGGTCCCAGAATTGCAGCCAAATAGGAGGAGGTCACTGAGGAGGATGCTTGCTTGTTGATCTCCTACCTACCTGGCTGCAACAGGGAAACACCATGGCTATGTCTACACTTGCTAAAATTAGTTGGAATTAGTTAGTTCGAACTAATTAATTTGAATTAATTTTAGTTAGTTCGAATTAGCTTAATTCGAACTAGCACGGCCACACTGGAATGTTAGTTCGAACTAAGCAAACACTTACTTAGTTCGAATTAGCGATCCCCATTCATTTCAATGGCCGGTTAATTCGAACTAAGAAATGTCCTGTAGCCCTGTGCACTCCACCTGGGGCCCTAAGCAGTGGCTCCCTTCTGCAGCCAGAGGGATGGAAGATCAGTGCTCCCCTACCTCTAGCCATATCAGTGACCCCAGTGCCTATGGATCTAGGCAGAGCACTTTACTGTGCTCCTTGCTACTGACAGGGGAAGGGGGGGGGTGCTGATCTGCCATCCTCTTAGCTATAGCAATGGGCCTGTACTGGTCTTCTAGCCCCACGGAAATGTACTCTGCCTGGGTCCTTAGGCAGCTTCTCCCTTCTGCAGCCAGCAGGAGGGGAGCTCTGGGTTACTTTGAAAGGCACCATGGGCCATATGTTGAGAACCACTGATTTAGCGTGACCCATTGAACTGCTCTAAATCCTGGCAGCCTATTCTAGGGAGACATACTGCCTAAAACATCTGTGATCTCTCTAATGTTTTCCCTCTAGCTCTCAGCCCCCACCCCATCATGACTTCTGGGCGAGGGCTTGTAAGGAGGTTTGTGAAGGGCAACCCACAACTTCCTTATGCAATGCATGTGCTGGGAGAGTCTCCCAATCACTGTGGGGAATCTTAAGGTGTTCGTCTGCAAGTGCAGAAGCATACAGGCGCTGTAGCAGAGCTTGGCATTGTACCCCAAAGCTTTTGCCAACTCACTCGCCAATGAAAATTCCATCTGAAAATTGGCAGCTGATTCCCTTTTGTCAGTGAGGTTTGAACCAGGCTCAGAGCAAGAGATCTGTGGGTTCCTGGGGCTCAGAAATCAAATGATAAATTAAATAAAAGACCTGAATTTATCTTTTTTTTTTTTTTTTAAATATGGCTTTAATCCAGTCTCAAGTGATGGAGATCTATACTGTGGAACCAAAAGGTCCAACTCTGTTGACTCAATATTAGGTCAAATGATAGGATTTCATTATTTTTCATTTTTTTTTTTTTTTTTAAACACCTAGGAAATTACACACAACCCTGCCCCCATGTTAAAATACCATTATTAAAGCTGCACTCAATAGCTAGGGAATGCCAGAATGAATGTTGCCAGAAATTCTTAATTTGGACCCTTTGTGGGTATGTGTTATGATACGGTTTTAATTACATGATCGCACATGGGTTTTTTTTATAGGACCCCCACTTTGATTCAGTATACAGGATAGATGTTGCTCACTGAATGATCAGCTATTCGATATTTTTGTTTATCCTTGTTGTTCAAGATGTGGTCCCATGTCTCATTTACTACTGTTTTTAAACCCTGCTCTGAAAAAAAAATATTAATTTGCTCTATGGGCATTTCTATGGTGCTCGTCACTCTAAAATCTCAGTACTTCACAGCTATCAATTAAATGAATCCTTACAACACTACAATGAAACGAGGGTAGTATTATCCCCATTTTACAGCTAGATGGAGGAATTGAAGGTGAGAGATTAAGATCAAAAGTGTCCACTAGTTTTGACTGCCAAATTTGAGATGCCTAGAACTTCGTTTTTCAGAGTAATTAGTGGTATAGAGCACTTTGTACATTCAAAGCATAGCTCCCCTTTACCTCTGTTGCATGTGAGACTGCTCAGCACTTCTGCAATCAGACCGCAGGATCACAAGTCTTGAGCCCTGAAAATAAGGAACACACAATTAGCAACTACTTGTAAAAATTTTCCATGTATGTTACCTACCCAGCATCACACAAAAACTCTTGCAGAGGCAGGGATAGAAAACAGATCTCTAGGGTGGCATTCAACTTCCTTAGCCATGAGAAGTTATTTTCTTTTCTTCTGTTCCCATTTCTTTCACTACATATATTCCAGTTTCTGCCAAACAAGAAGCACGGGTTCTACAGACAGTCCACTTCTCTATGTAATTCTGATTCATCCTCAGAGCCAGTCTAGCCAGGGTACCAAATAAACCATGCGTCTTGAGTAAAAATAGTATATGATAACATAATTAAAGGCTGTTTCATAATGCATACGCACAAAGAGGATGAATTTACAGTGCATGGGCAGCCTTAATTCTGGCATTTTCTAACTTTTGAGTATTTGATGTTGCATCCTGAAAATTCTTTTAAGATTATATTTCGTGTGTGATATACTAACTAGAGCTGCTGGGACAGCAGTAATCTAACCTATTAATGTCCTAATATCCAGGAGAAAGCGAATAAAGGAAGAGGGAACTTTTCCCTACTCTCTTGCTAAAAGTGCCCTGTTTTAGGGCCGATAAATTAAATGGCTTCTACTCTACGCTCAGAAGAAATCCAGTTTTCAACTGGGCCTTAACAGGTTGTAGTTTTCTGGGGATAGCCTCGCAGCCTTTTTTCAACCTCAGATTCCTTCCCTCCCTTAGAACCCTTTTTGATAAAGCACTTAATCTGCTCACCTGTTGGAAGTTGAGCACAAGTTGAAGTGCTTTGCTGAACTGGGCCTCTTTCCCAAGGTTATGACGCACAGCATAGTATACTACAGGTTCATGGATCAAAATGATAAACAAGAGCATAGCATATTAAGACTAAAGAAGTGGTGTATGATAATGAGTTACTTTAACTAGGCCAATACATTTTCTCTTGTGTATATACAAGTTATAACTTATTAAATGGAGTATCAAGCTATGGTCTATTGATACTGTGAATGATGGGTATTTAAAAATAACATTTTGGAGGCTAATGTCAACATTGCCTTATAAAGTGTGCAGCAGGCACTTCAGGAGGTGAATGTCAGGGGTACCTCGGGCACCAGCACCTGTTTAGTGTACAATTAAATATATTATAATACTGCACTGTGATTCTCCTACTGGTAGCACATTGATAGTGACCTTTAATGGACATTTTTAACACTGAAGAAAGAATTTAAAGCAAATAAATGCCCCAGTATGGTCCCGCACAAGATTAGAGATCTATAAGAAAGAGCTTATGTTCCTTCTCCAATGCTACTTCACTGCCCAGGAGCTATTTGTTCCCTGGGACTGAGGCTGGCAGATATCCTAAAGGCATCGTTGTAGAGAGGAATACAGGTGGGCAGACTGGTGGGAAGAACAGACTCTAAGCTGAAGAGCATTTGAGATGGTGCAAGAGCATTCATATGTGGTTTTAATTCTGTATCTCTCAATATTCTTACTTCTTGTTTCATTTACCCAAATACCTGCTATTTTGGCATGTCCATTGCCAATCCCAGCTATAAATACAAGAGAATAGGATTGCTTTCATAGTTATGGCACTTCAGTTTCTAGCACTAGGTGGAAACCAGATGTAAGAGTGGAGAAAGGATCCTTAGCTGAACGTTTCAGAGCCTCAAAATGTTTGGTTTAAGGTTGTTCATGAAATTAGGCAAAAGTTTTGAGCTGGTGTTCTAATTTATCCAAACTGGGGCTCACCCAGCCACAACAGTGAGCATGCTCTTACTTTGTACTGACCCAGATAGATAGAGGCCAAAACAGGACCATATGTGAGCTGAAGTTGGAATAAGGGAAACTCTTCAAATATTAAACATTAAATTGAAGAAGCCCAGAGGTCCCATAAAGACGTTATAAACATGCATTTAAACTGTCATCTTCAAACAACTGAAGCTATCCCTTTCTTCTTGTGTTTTCATTTTTAGGGTGCTTTTATGGTTTATATATTTGCTATTCAAATTCTTAACAATGTAGAACATAAAAATAATCTGACCCACTATGAGCAATGGTTCAGCCAGCCCAACAGTTCCCAGTGTCTTCCAACAGTGCTCTGTGTCAGATGCTTTAGAGGGAAAAACAGAACAGGACAATTACTGAGTGAACTATCTCGTATTGTCCAGTCCCAGGTTCTGGCAGTCAGAGATTTAAGGACACCCAGAATATGGGGTTGACATGACCTGTTCTCTATGAATTATCTAAGTCTTTTTTGAAACCAGTTATATTTAGATAAGATGTAAACTTATCATAAGAATTGGAGAAGGCCAGATCTAAAATATAAGAGCCAAACAGTCTTTACAACTAGTTCGAGGCTGTGTGGGGTGGCATAGAGAAAAGGATGAAGATGGCTGTGTGAGAAGTAGGCAAATGGGTGATTGAAGTTAGCATTGTTGGTGGAATGGAGAGGTCAGACAGCTCTAAGGAGAAACAAGACCAGATAAGTAGTGAGGGGGTAATATTAAAGAGCTGACCTAAACCAGCAAACACTAGGAGATTCAAAGAAAAAAGCTGCTCCAGTATTATCTTTAGTCTACCCCACTGCATCCTGTTGTTTTAGTGCATTTTCTCTTTTAAAGCTCCACTTCATGATGGCAGACCCTCCCTGCTCTTTCCACACTTTCCTTCTAGAATTTCAAAGGGGTAGCCTTGTTAGTCTTTAAAAGTGCCACAGGACTCCTTGTTTGTTTTGCTGAAATAGACTAACAGATTTATTTATCGCATGAGCTTTCCTGGGAGAAAATCCCACTTTGTCAAATGCTTTGAAGATGGGAAACTTACAGAATGGATGATGTGCTGTAGAGGTCTGACTTGGGGTTTGTAGGTGATGACTTCTGGGTACCCATCTGGCTCTGTCAATCTGTTTCTTCACTTCTGAGAGTGGGTACTGTAGTTTTAAGAATGCTTGATAGAGATCTTGAAGGTGTCTGTGTCTGTCCGAAGGATCGGCGCAAATGTGGTTATACATTAGGGCTTGATTGTAGACAATGAACCGTATGGTGTGTCTTGGATGAAAGCTTGAGGGATATAGGTAACTGTAGACAGAACCCTACAGTATATCATCAAGGATCTACAGCCTATTCCACACAACAATCCCTCACTCTCTCAAGCCTTGGTAGACAGATCTCTCCTCGCTTACAGACAACCCCTCAACCGTAAACAGATACTCTCCAGCAACTACAGACCAAACAACAGAAACATTAAAGCAGGCACATATCCCTGCAACAGTCCATGTTGCCAGCTTTGCTCACATATCTACACAAAAGACATCATCACAGGACCTAATCAAGCCAGTTACTCCATCAAGGGATCATTCACCTGATGATGGTGCATATCCATGCTACCCTTCTTGGGATACTGGTATTCACATCCTCACCAGGAGTACTTGCACTGACCTAAGAGAAACTGTATGGGGAGCTGAGAGCCTGGTCCCTCAGCCAGCTGGCAGCACCCTACTAAGATAAGCTGAGCTGGCCATAGCTTTGCAGGCTAGGTTCATCTTATGCCCAGCTCAGCTCCTGAGCTATAGTCCCCATATCTTACTGGGAGTGGAAGGACGCTCTCTAGGGCTTCTGGCCCCTGTGGAGCAAAGTCCAGCTTCCCCTGCTTCTTCTGAGTTAAAATAAAATGGACTGCTTTTGTGTCTGGTTCTAAGGACATAATTTCCCACCGGGAGTTAGCCAGCCATGCAATTTCAAGGCTCAGGGATGGGCTCTAGCTGCTTGACTTTCTTGTCAATTTCATGGCTCCTACTGTGTAATTGACAAGACAGCCAACAACCAATGTAAGTAAGGTAGTGTATTCACTAACTCTGTTTTGCCCTAACTACACTGACATAAATCTTATTCCTTTCATGGAGATGGAGTTATTATGACGGTGTATTAGGGTACTTATAATGGAAGGATGCAGGCTGTAGTGTAGATGCTAAGGTAATTAGGAAAACAAAAACAGTACTTACATCAGCGGTTGACCAACCTTCCTGTTCCCAGTGTTTGAATCTTAACATCTACTTTGATTGGCTGTTACAGCCTGACCGGATCCTCTGTCGTACACTTTCCTGAATTTAATTTCCTCCCATTCTGTAAGTTCCCCATCTTCAAAGAATCTGATGAAGTGGGTTTTTCTCTCACAAAAGCTCATGCGATAAATAAATTTGTTAGTCTGTACAAGTGCCACAGAACTCCTTGTTTGTTTTCCTTCTAAAGAACATCTCTACAGTTAGTGAGGAACCTTCTTCTCCACAGCTTCAACTATCTAGAATAACCTTTCCATATATCTCTGTCTTACTGACTTGTATCTCCTTTCAAATCTCAGCTGGAAACAGTCCAGCTACATCTTCTATTTTTTCCACTTCTACTATTAATATTTACTTATTCTCCAAAACATTTTGAATACTGTATGTAGGAAAAACATGGTAGAAAGCCTTATTAGAGTGATTGTGATGTTATACTTCTATAGAGTTCTACATACAAGTCCCCCCTACTCCTACAAGCTCTTTATGTTTTCACTGGACACCATCATAAGAAATTTGTTTTGGACTGTTTCTCCTAGAGATCAGTATATTTCAGCCATTCCTACAGTCCTTACTCAAGCAAAACTTCCATTGACTTCAGTGGGAGTTTTGCCTAAGTGCAGACCGTGGGACTAAGCCCATCATCTAAGATTCATTCAGACACTGCCATGAACAGGAATCCACGATTTTATTTGATTTGGCTGGATACCTGATTTTCAGTGATATAAATGTACCCTCTAGTGGTGAAAGTACAGAAGAGTGTTTGTTCACATTCAAATTTATTTTGCCACAGGACTCTGTTGTTTTTCTGCAATAGACTAACATGGCTACCCCTTTGGAACTTGTTCACATTCAGACACAAAAGCTGAATGCAAAAGTCCTTATTGCTGTCACTTTTAACGTCAGTGATCATTCAGATATAGAATTGTCTGAATAGCTGCATTCGAACTGGACATAATGAATAATTCCAGTCCATCCTTCTCTGCCTCCTCCCCTGCATAACTTCCACTTGCAACCTAAGGGATGCATACACTTTGAAAGCCCAGTTGCATTTACAGTCAGACAAAAAAAATGGTTCAAATAAGATGAACCTAGCCTGTGAAGGGTACCAGGTATTCAGTTTTCCACCAGGAAGTTCAGTTGTAAAGGGGACCTGATGGTGTCTGGTTAGTACTGGAGTCAAAGTGATCTGTTTATAGGAACCAGATTGGGACTTGATTGTGAAACGTTTTATCCAAATGAAATTCTACCCTTGTACGATGGAGTAAGAGTGGACTGTTTGGATGGATGGATGGAGTTAGCAGCTGGGGAGTGAAGGTCACAATTATGTTAGAGGGTGAGGCACTATCTTTTTACAGGGTCTGTCTACACTACAGAGGTCAATATATTAAGTCAATTTACAGACACAATAGTAAGTACAGTGATTATCAGGGCTGAAGTACCACAGGGGCTTTAGCCCCTGGCCCCCGTCTAAAAGGGGGCCCCATGACCCCCCAAAATCCAGTCTGGCTGGCCTGAAACGTGAGCTGCCACCTTCACTCTGCTTGCTCAGCCCCTGGGCTGGCTGGTCAGCTCACAGTTGCCAGCCAGGGGGCAGGGCAGAGTTACCCAGTCTCTGGCCCACACCCTCCCCAGGCTGCCTGCTCCAGCAGCAGCGCCAGCTTATGCTGGCCTGCGGCTCCAAATCCAACCCCCAGCAGTGTGAGGGTCCAGATCAAGGCCTTGGCGTGGGGGTCTGGTGGGGAGCAGGGTCGGGGCAGGCTGCGAGCCAGAAGCTGGGTAATTCCTGCCCCACACTCTGGTTGGCTGGCTGGCGACTGTGAGCCGACCAGCCAAGCCGGGCTGGGCAGTCAGTCTGAAGGCGAATGGCAGCTCATCTTTCAGGCCAGCCGGGCCAGATTTTAAACCAGCCCTGGCAGTGTGGCCCCTCCCCCCCCCAGAAGTGCACCTCACCCACAGTCACCCCCCCAGCAGTGCCTTACCTACCACCGCCCCCCCCCACCCCTTGCCACCACAGCGCTGGCCAGTGCCCCAGAGCCCCATACCTTGCTTCCCACCACTGTGGGGATTGGAGATTGGGGAACCCCACAAAGGGGGTAGCCCTGGGCCTCCCCGGGCCTTGATCTGGCCCTGGTGATGGTGCATATCCATGCTACCCTTCCTGGGATGCTGGTATTCACATCCTCACCAGGAGTACTTGCACTGACCTAAGAGAAACTGTGTGGGGAACTGAGAGACTGGTCCCTCAGCCAGCTGGCAGCACCCTACTAAGATAAGCTGAGCTGGCCATAGCTTTGCAGGCTAGGTTCATCTTATGCCCAGCTCAGCTCCTGAGCTATAGTCCCCATACCTTACTGGGAGTGGGAGGAAGCTCTCTAGGGCTTCTGGCCCCTGTGGAGCAAAGTCCAGCTTCCCCTGTTTCTTCTGAGTTAAAATAAAATGGACTGCTTTTGTGTCTGGTTCTAAGGACATAATTTCCCACCGGGAGTTAGCCAGCCATGCAATTTCAAGGCTCAGGGATGGGCTCTAGCTGCTTGACTTTCTTGTCAATTTCATGGCTCCTACTGTGTAATTGACAAGACAGCCAACAATCAATGTAGGTAAAGTAGTGTATTCACTAACTCTGTTTCGCCCTAACTACACTGACATAAATCTTATGCCTCTCATGGAGATGGAGTTATTATGTCGGTGTATTAGGGTACTTATAATGGAAGGATGCAGGCTGTAGTGTAGATGCTAAGGTAATTAGGAAAAGGAAAGCAGTACTTACGTCAGTTGTTGAGAAACCTTCAGGGAGGTGCTGCAGCATGTGTTTATGATTTGAGCTGAGGAGTAAGTGTGACTTCTGTTGAAGGCTGCAAAGGAGACAGCGATGGATTGCCTACATCTGTGTTCAAGAGTCCTTGAAGTTTATCTGCACTCACTGTTCACTAGAGATTATCAAAGATCAGTTGGGGTTGGTCCTGCCTGGAGCAGGGGGTTGGACTAGATGGCCTCTTGAGAGCCTTTCCAACACCAATCTGCAATGATTCTGTGATTCTATGATTAGATGAGAGAGGGCTTCTCAAATTATATCTCCTCAAAATCCATATTCTGAGTTAAAATAAAATGGGCTGCTTTTGTGTTTGGTTTTAGGACAGAATCCAAGCAGGAGGGCTCTTTCTGAGAGGTCATTCCTATTTGGTTCACATTCAGAGTTTTGTGGCCTTTATCTCATAATACAAGACACATCCTTTTGCTTTAGCAGTGGAAAAATATTTTTTGTTTACATTATTCCCACGTGTATGAACACATACAATTTGTTAACAGCACTGGGGTCATTTTATGTACCATATTATGGATTGCCTATTCATAGGAGGAACCCCACATAATTTATTCTGGAACATTGATTAATTTAGGAACATGTGAGATGTAAAGTTTGATAATAAAACGGAGTCACAAAACCTATACATAAATGTGTTAACTATAAGAAAATCATTACTGAGTTATAAGAACAAAAGACTTTCTAATGTGGTGTTGCTAAAATCATCTCCAGTGAAGAGGAAAACATAGACCCCGATGGTGACAACGATATCTTACCTCACCGTGTAAAGTGGCTATGTTAGAGTGGGGTTGAACAATTGTGTCGGGTAATAATAATGTGTCAGACAATAACCCGGAATACAGTTCCTTCCACCATGCGTCTCCCTGCAGCTCTGTACCTTTGGCCTCCCTGTCACTTCTTGAGAAACGGGAACTTTCTCACATTCTGCTGGAAGAATCTATTCATTTCCCCTCAACTTGGAATCTTGTTTATGGTGGAAGGAGAGAACTAAATTCACTACTGTCCATGATTCCTTCTCCTCTTCTCCAATCCATAACTACCATTCTCCTATGATATATTGCTACATAGGATGTCTGCACATGTGGCCCCCCTATATCACCAAGCCAATTTCTTTATGCCTGGGGTGGCAGAAGTATCTGCTGCATGTTTCTCTTACCTCCCACAAAGGATTGATACTGATTTCACTTATCAGTTCTCCAAGAGATTTCCTGATTTGATCACAGGAATCAATATCAGTCAGGAAGCTAAGCCCAAGAGCCTCTGTCTAATTCATCTACACTACACAGTTAGGTCAACATAAGGCAGCTTATGACCATGACCAAGCAGAGAGAGAGTGAGGAAAGCTCTCCAGACAAGAAGACCTGGGGGTGATCCTGATCAAACAGGGAAGAGACTGGGGGAACTGGAAAGGGAAGTTAAGAAGTGAGGTAGGAGTGGTAAAGACAAAACTGCAAGAAGAGTGTACCTGTGCAATACAGGGCCCTGGAATTGAGGGTGGGACTGGGTTCTTCTAATAGCCCCATTAAAGGAGGCTCCAGGCTGAACCTCAACCAGGATGAGAAATTGTCCCAGAAAACGCAGAAGGCTCTGATTTGCATTGCCATTCTTAGGGCTTTTGAGTTTGGCCAGTTGTGACACTGGAGGTAGAAGCCTAAAGACTGTGGCCTAGCTGGAGCATTGTTTCATTGGATGAGTTAGTGGCAGAGAAACGACCATAGAGCTGGAGTGACCACTGACCAAGGCTATCCGTGGGGGGGAGGGGGAGGCAAATGGGGCAATCACCCTGAGCCTCACAGTTACGTGGGCCCTGCACTGTCCCGCTCCCAGTGGGGCAGTGCGGGGCTTGTGCCACTGCTTCCCCCCCCCCCCCCACGTTGCTGTGCTTCGCCTTGCTCCCTGCGCCGTTGGTGGCAAACTGAAGGCAGCGGGGCGGGGTGAAAGTGCAAAGCCTGACCTCTGGGCGGCACTCTCCTCTCCCAGGGCGGACCAGCAGGCCCAAGGGCGGACCAGGGAAGCAGAGTCCGGCCTCTGGGTCAGCCCGCCCCCGGAGCAGCCGGCCCAGAGGAGAGGGACAGGTGCGCGGGGCCCAGCCTCTCCCAGCACAGGGGGGAGCCTGCACAGGCCGATTGGCCCCGGGCTCCACCCCCCTTAGGGATGGCCCTGCCACTGACGGGATGCAAGCTCTGTGAGAGTCTTGAAATGCCATACCTGGGCATGAGGAGGTGCTTAGTGGGGAGTGGACTTCTTTATAAAGAGAACAAAAAGATCCCTTCCTGCCCTTTCAAGCCCCCAACGCCCAGGCTGATATCATCAACCGCATAGTTCTACAATTTTTGTTCCAATGGAGCGGGAAGAGAAGAGGCTGAGGTACTCCAAGTGCTGCCTCTTAAAGGTACTTCCTCAGTTCCCTGGAACTGTTTTCAGCTAGAAGGGAAGTACAGATTTTTTTTTTTTTTTTTTAATTAAAGATGAGAAAACTAAAGAAATAATTACTGCTGGGTCTATTTGGCAAAACATTTTTCTTTCCTTTGGGGGGCCCTCCACATCTCTTAAATAATCCTAAGGTCCCTTTTAACCTCCCACATGCTTTCAATCTTGCATCCCAGTCACTATCCTTTTTAGCTATGGAAGGTATGGAAATCCATTTGAGACCTGTGCTGACTCTTATACTAGCAGGGAAGACTATTGGCAACATGATGCATACAAATACCCTTTAAGTATCACAGTTTGCTTTGTTCAATGGCCAATGGTACATTAAGTAGCTAAATACAATCTAACTTTCGACCTAAATTCACAAAATTGTAAAACTTAAAAGAGAGATTTATTAAAATTATATTTCTGAATGGAATGATTTTGTATCTTGACTAGAAAGCAGAAGTGTATACTGCCCTAGTATTTACTAAATATTGCCCTCTATAACTTCCCCATGTTACTTCCTAACACAAGGAAGTAATGTATGAATGCATAGATTGATCGTGTGGAAAGACACAGCAATTTCTCTCTGAAATGAAGCCAGCTGCCTAATGATGAAGAGTTGGGGTTCTTGAGGAGAATTAATATTGCTTCATTAAAAAGTAATTTAATCATTTGGAAAGAGTAGTTCTCAACAAATAGCTGCAAAAACTCGATGAGACTCTCTAGCTAGTATCATGGTACCTGGAAAGCATATTTCATAATGGGACTGAAAGACATCAAGGACTTCTCAACCATATTTCCCTGTTTATTGCACCATTTAGTGGCTTTTCAGTGCAGTTCTTGAAAGAACTTGTACTATCTTTTGTTGGTGAAAATGGGAGATGTGTTTAATTGAAGTTTCAGAACCCTCTCACTTTATTATGTAATGTTGAATTATTTGGAGGTAAAATTAACTAAAAAAACTCAACAATTTGAGAACTAATTGAAGAGGGTATCACACATCTTACAATTGAATGAATACACTGGAGAACAATTGGTACTGCATCTGTATGGAAAATTAACGCTAACAATCCCCAAATACATGTATTGTGTTGAACAGAGCATGCCTTTAATGCTTTATCTTTCCATGTGGGGTGAAATTCTTTCCTGTGCAGAGGGCTGACACAAAGCTCATGCGTCATTAATGTGCCACTTCACTGTGTTCATTAATGACTATGGACATTTATTAATCAGAGTTTGTTTTCTGTTCTCTCTGCTCAGCAAGGCTCTGGTCTTTCCAACATTCGTGCACAAGTATCTATACTGAGTAATCTCAATTAATGCACGTGAGAGGGCCAATTAAATTACGTATCTGTGAGATTTATTTTTTCACAGAAGCCTAAGGGAGTTACGTGTACAATTCCCATTAAAACGTTTTTGACGTGCCTCAGATAATTCACAAAACAGAAAGGCATTTTTCCCTAGAAAGAAAACTATCCAATTCACATATGAGGAGCTGGGAAGCCAGCTTAAAACTCTGACCATAACAACTTTTAGTTGTTCTAATACCATTTCTAAAGTTTAATTTATGGAGACGTAGACATCACTTCTGCTGTTATCTGAAAAGCTGCCACAAGGTGGTACCACAGCTTTTTGAAAGACTACAATTACCAAGTCATAACAGCCATGCTCTGAAAATTGGAGTCACATGAAATGGCTGTGGATGTAAGGAATATTCTTATTTTAAAATAACATAAAGCCAATAACTTTTAATACTCTAGAAATTTGATTTAAAATTGAGTGCTTTGTATCACTTCGATAAAATATTGTAGTGAATGATACTGTCCGTCATATTCTGAATTAGCCACTGCAATACTCACCATTAAGGCTCTGATTCAACAATACTGTTACAGATGTATTAATCTTCAGGTACCATTGACTTAATTTGGTTTAGTCCCATTGACTTAGATGTGCTCAGGTGCTACAATGAATACAGATGACATTCAGGTGCTTAAAATAAGGCCAGTTTATAGCCTTTACTATCTTCCTTGAACCTTCCATAAACCTGTTCACCCCAGTCATCTGCACTTCTATCCTTATTGCACAGGATATTCAGGTATCTGCTGTAGAGCATGAAAACTGTGACTTTCTCCCTCATGGGCAATAACCACAAGCTTCTTGCTCATCTTTAGAGTCTCTGCACTCATGGGTGAGGCCAAAAGAAATTAAAGGCAGAAGTGATTTATTATAATCCATTCCCCATTCTAGTGAAGAGTTGTTCCAGTAAATACTCCAGATGATAGGGATTCCATCACTTCCTTTGGGGAAAATATTACAGAAGCTAATAGATGTCCCAATCATAAAAACTTCCTGATTATCAGCCTAAAGTTTACTTGCTTATGTATTATATTGCTCCTATTTTCCATCCCCACACATTATGCTCAACACTTTCCATACTTCGTTTATGGCTCTCATGACTGAGAGGTGTGGCTTTCCTCGGAGACTGATGGGGAGGGAGGGCCAAACCCCTTTTGAGGTAGAATCCAGAAGTTCACTCCCACCTGATAGGAAGCAGAGGGGAGGGATGGGAAGGAGAGGTATAAAGGGCTGGCCATTGAACTCAGTTGGGAGGAGGAGGCCAAGGGAGAAGTTCGTCTCTCTCTGGGTGCTGGAACCAGAGCCTGGCCAATACCCTGGGGAGAAACTGCCTGAGCATCCAGATTGGCTTGAGCCCAGGGTACCTGACGGACCCCCCCTGGATCTTGTAACATGGAGGAGTTACTGTCTGCTGATGACTCCGAGGAGCTGCAGGAGACACAGGAATCCTGCACATCAAAGGAGTTGCCTGGCCCTTGTGACCTGTAGGAAGTACTCTCCACTGATGGCCCCAGGAAGCTTCTGGACCTGCCACCAGTTGATGAGGCTGAGGTACACCGAGGGACTCGGAAGACATGGTACACCTGGGAAAGGGGAGGAAGAAGACCAAGGACACTAGACACTAGTCCGGCTGTATTGTGGCTGGTAGCTGAGACAGAGCGTTTTGACTGGAGCCTCACTGATGGGACACCCCGTCACTGCCAGGGCCCAGGGCTGGGATGCAGTGGACTCAGCTGGGCACGTGTCCTGCTCCTCCCCCTTCCTAACCTGTCTGGTACCCCGAGACTATTAACCTCACTTACCTTGCCATGCCTATGGCCTGGGCCATAACAGTCTGGTTGCCCTGTCAAGAGCTACAGAACCTTCAATCTCCTGCCCCACCCTGCCTCAGGGTCAGGGCTTTGAACTGCTGTCTCACCCTACCCAGGCTAAAGACTGCTCCTTTTCCACCTGGGCTGAGGGGCATGGGTTTTTTGGTATGGCTAGATTCGCCTCTTTGTGTCCTCACTGGATTCAGGGCCTGGGAGGTGTAGCAGGAGAAGACCTCCATGCCAGCCAAATCGGGGACATTTACAGAGTTCTTCAAATGCTTATATAATATTACAATATTTCTTTCAACAAGGCTAAGATACTGTAGACATATTTAACCCTTTTATTTTCTCCTCATACATCAGTCTCTCCATTGCCTTCATCATTATTTGTAGCCATTACCTGAACTTCGCACCTGATTGTCAATCCCTTTCTGGTGATGAGGTGCTTCCTATTTCAATACAGTGCTTTAGATTATCTTCTCTGAAAACCTTGTAGAGAAGAACGGTTACTTCTTTGCTCTGTCTTATTGTCTCTGGATTTTTGACCAAAATTGCACTGACCATTTCTGTGACTATACTTCATTGACAACTCATAGACTATTCACTCTGAACTCCATTTTAGGTGCCTTTGAGAAAATCCAGATGTTTTGTTTAGTGCAGTGGCCAGTCTCTTGATGGCTGTGAAATACCATAAGTAGGTATCACTTGAGCTCTGCACTGGCCACCTGCTCACTTCTAAGAACAAGTTAAAGTGTCAGAGTCTATAAAGTCTTAATTAGTCTGGGACCCAAATATCTGAAAGCCTCCTTTTTGTCCTTCATTTGAGCAGCTTGATTTTGTTATCAATTCCTGGGATTAAACTCAGCTGGATTGGCAGCAGAGGATATCCCTGGTGGAGGGCCCACATATCTGGAATTGAATAAATCCCTCCATTTTCTAGCCCCTGGCCAAATTTAATGAATTTCAGGGAACTGAGTAAACATTATCTGTTTTTTTCCAAACTTGAAATATTTTTGGTCTGGTTTAACAGGTGCTGGATTACTTATTGAGGAGCAGGGCAGCTTTTTTCCTGGCTTTTTAGCTGAAAGGATTGTATTTTGAAACAATATGATTGTTCATTACATGTAAAGCAGCCAGGGGCTTGGTAAAATAGGCAGCACTATTTAATTCTCAGTACCAAGGTCTCTTCCATTAATATTGCTTTCTAGGTGTCTCCCTCCCAATTAATACCTGTTTCATATTGTTTTTTCCCCCAAATGTAATTGCTTGCAGTTTGCCAAGCTGAGTCTCATCTTAGTTGAATATCATACAAGGGCTATTCCTGCCCTTGTGTCAGTTCTCTCCAGGTATTATTTCTCTGTCTTCATTGTAGTTCACAGCACCTCCCAATTTATTATCAGCAGATTTCATATACATGCTGTTTACACTGATTTCCATATTGTTAATGAAGATGTTTCGTAAGACCAAATCTTATGCTGATCATTGCAGTAGCTACTACATGCTTCTCCTAATGCTGATCCAGTTCCTTTTATTGTTATGCTTTTTTTGTGTCCATCTGCCAGTTTTTAATCTATAGGATGTTCCTATCCACCTAATATCTAATTTTGAAAGTCAGATTATGTGAAACATAGTTTCAAATGCTTTACTATAATCAAATTACTCTCCCTCTATGGGCTAGGTTGTACTAGCTCTACACCAAAAAGTGCTGAGCAAGGTAAGGATTGCACAGTATTGTAGAACTAAGTGGAAAGTGAAAACTCATTTCACAGAGGATTTTAGAAATCAGGAGTTTTGTTAATTTCAAAATTGAATTCCACCTGGCAGGCTGATGAGGAGTCAAAATATTGGAAGCCGTGGGATTGTTGGGTCCCAAGCTCTGAGGTTCCAGGATCAACAGGGGTGTCCATAATACTGACTCTTCCTATCTGCACAGTGGGCATGAGGTAGGAGAGCTGGGAGCCTTAAAGCATGGAAGCCAGCATTTCGAGGCTTTCCTGGGTCTTGGCTG
The DNA here is from genome assembly GCA_007922175.1 of Pelusios castaneus. Classification (NCBI taxonomy): domain Eukaryota; kingdom Metazoa; phylum Chordata; order Testudines; family Pelomedusidae; genus Pelusios; species Pelusios castaneus. The sequence goes on along the minus strand of ML685794.1, from coordinate 12,560,986 downwards.
CCCATCAGCCCACCATGATGGTTGATGAAAGGCCGGGCATATCTCAAATAAGGTAACTTTCAAATCCTGGATGGCAGGTATTGTTCTCTCAAAGACTTTGATTTGGTCTGTTGGACCTACATGAAAATCCGTCTCGATAGAAATTTTAGAATTTGATGAATATAAATTCTCTGACAGAAAACCATTCCATCAGGGAATTCATGACTAGCTCTATTGTCCAGACTAGCCTTATCTCTTCAGGACACTCTAAGCACCCATTTTTGGAAATTGATCTTCTGATCTGGGTTTTGGACCTTTCTCTATGTTGCTGTTCTTTCAGTCTGCTCATAAGAAAATATGGATAGTGTTTGGAACTCCTAGCTTGTAGACAGACTTTTTGAAATGAGTTGCCAATATATCTCAACATAAGCATACCTCTTTAATTGGTGGTTAGCAGGACCTCCCTACTTCTGTCCACTCAACTCCCAGTTCTCTTTAATATTTTAAATTACTACCATAGATCAGATAGTTGGATGAAGTAAGAATTATTTGAAGGACACCTGCAACTCAGCAATATCAGGTAGCATTAAAAAATGTTTCTGGCCACTCATTAAGTGCATTAGCATGGAATATTGTGCTTATTTTGGAAGTAAGACTGTGTGAAACAGTATCAAATGCTGTAGTAAAATCAAAATACATCTCTAGATTGTGCTAGCTTTACATCAAAAAATGTAGCACTTACACATTGCTGTGTAACTTGATAAGATGTCAGAATTATTCAGTCCTGTGATTTTTTTGCAGTGTGACGATTACTGTGATATGGTGAATGCTCCTATTGGCCCTGATACTGTAGTGAACTTCACATAGGTGGACTCCTATGCCCTCATGGAACCTCACTTTTGAGGCCTAAACGTTCATAATTGTATCATGTTTTGAAGGCCAATAGTGTGTGGATTTTTTAATTCTAGCTAAATTTCTCTCCTAGTACATAAGTGAGATCCCCATTGAAATCACAGTTTATCAGGGCAGAATTTGACTGACCGGCTTATTTTGGGAGCGACGAGAAATTAACTTCTTATGAAACTAACAAAGAAAAGTTCTCTTCAGAGAGGCATTTGATATATCATATTTCTCAATTAATCTTCTAAAATGAAAAGTTTAAATGTATGAAACCCGAAATTCAAACTCTTTCCAAAATTCAATACCAGGAAAGCAGCTTTCTATGCTTTCTTAAGTGGATGTTTTATAGCTATTATACTATAAACATTAGGAATTAAACTAAAATATATGTGATAAAGTTTACAGAGTTATTTTCCCCTTCAGCTCTGATTTCATTTTCCTGTGAAGTGGTAATTTCATGTTTCTTTCCAAGTATTATAAGTCAGCTGCTGTAAATAGGTTGAGCTGCTCACCATCTGTACATTTCATTGGGAAAGGGAAAGTCACACCAAACAAGCCCAATGTTTTAGGCAATTTCGTACAATTATAAATGGTTTAGTCATAGAAATATGTTGGTACAGAAATATATGGCCCACTATAAATTGATTCTTTAGGCTTAAAAGTACAGATTTAAGAAACTCGCTATGCTTTAGGCTAATAATAATTGTGAATTATGTGCATCATAAACTTTAGATGGGTAATTTGGCTATGTGTTCTGTTTGTTTCACTCCCATGAATGGCTATCTAACTGCTGCTGCTGCTTACTGAGTTCTCCAGTAAATGAGATGCTTTATCTCTGTGTATTTTCATATGCAGCATGAAGTAAACATTATTTGAAAATAAGTACTTTGCTTCTTAGATGGCCTATCCTGTAAGTTTTAGAACCTGTTCTGTATTGTCTTGTTCAGCCACACTAACTTATTTGAGAGTCAAATTCCAAAGGGGTAGCCGTGTTAGTCTATTGTAGAAAGACAACAGAGTCCAGTGGCACTTTTAAAGACTAACGGATTTATTTATCGCATGAGCTTTCGTGGGAGAAAATCCCACTTCGTCAGACGCTTTGAAGATAGGAAAGTTACAAAGTTATTTGAGAGTGGTAACGATAGTTTGAAGTAACAGCAACGAGACAATTGTCCAAAAGCCAGGGAGTACAGTGGTTTGCTAACAGTTAAACTGTATTATATGTTACATATACTTTATCCTAGAAACTGTGTGGGCCACTAAATTTAATCAATATAAGTTTGTTACTGCTTTCAAATGTGAGTACCTAATAACTACCCACATACAGGGGACGTATTTTACTACTCTAAAGATCTACAAGGGCCTCATGAAAAGCCTGCTGAAGTCAATGGGAGACTTTTAACTAACTTTGATTGGGTCTGAGTTTGACACCATAAAAGGTAGTGTAATTTGCGGTACTTAACTGAGCTGACGTGAGTAAAATTTCACGTGCACCTTTTCCTTCATAGGATTGGTTCAAGCATATCTGAAAGTGGTTGAAGGGTGTAGCTGTATTTGGAGGTGTGAGAATATCTTGTGGTTTTTTTCCCCTCCAAACTAATTCATCCATTTCTGGGTTAAAGAATCTGGGACAAATCCTTATGTGGTGTCAATGGGTGCAGCGCCATTGATTGCAGTTGTACTTAGGTCATTTATACCAACTGAAGATCTGGCCTTCTATATTGAAAAATGAGAGTAAGACCATGAATTTGCTATCTATGTCCTTACCTAACATGTCAGAAAGCTCTGAATTAGCTGCAGTTTTGGAGCTAGCATTTTTGTGTTTGGGGTGGGGGAGAGGGGAGTACATGGCGTAATTTAAGTCAGAAATAGTGTTTACTCTGAGACACTGTTCTTTCTGAGATGAATGGACAAAGTTCCTTCAGAAACGATGCATATGTTCTTCAGCTGCCTAGTCAGAGTTCATCTGGAATAGTCCTATATCTTTAAAAAAATAGGAGAAACTATGTATCATTATTTATAATTACACTATTTATATTTGATACAGTAAGCACAGAAATCAGGAATGATGGGCATGAAAATAATTAGAGACTAAAGGCTGCAATGATATTTTGCATTCTTCTGAGCACTGCACACTTGAGATCTTATAAAGAGCTAGACCAGAGGGGAAAACATTGTTAAGTTTAACATTTTTTATTATAAGCTTATCTTAAAACACAAAACAGATGTCCTAAGGTTCTGAATTTCTAAGCTGATAGTTGCAAGGCATTAAGGAAGCTGATATACATTACAAGCAGAACTTTTAAGATTGTATTATTGTAACTGAGAAATATAGCCTGAAGGAATAAAATGGGAAAGTTAGCTCTTTTCTGTGTAACTTTGTTTTTTCTTTGCAACTAACTATCATTTTTCTTTTCTCAACTAGGAATACAGAAGTTTCCATACTAGTGTGTGAGTTTCAAGAGGGAATGGGAAGGAAAGGCAAAGGTGAGTGTTTATATATTTAGGATTGAATAATAATCCCTATCTTTTACTTAGAAATTTTCAGCAGTAAATTTCAAAATGCCTTACCAAAGGTGGAAAGTATCATTATTCCCATTTCACAGGTGAGCTAACCAAGGCCCAGAGAAGTGAAGTGCCAGAAATGATGCAGGGCAATAAATTTAAACAAAAACAATGTCATTACTGCTTTCAGATATAAGCACCTAATATCTACCCACATACAAGGGCAATATTTTACTACTTGAAAAATCTCTTCAAGGACCTGATGCGAAACTTACTCAACTCAGTGGGAGACTAGTCCAAGGTTACCCAGGAAATCAGGAATTGGATATAGACTATAGGACTTTTTAATCCCAGTACAGTGCTCTATCCACTATAGGAGCTAAAGAAAATTGTTCTGTCCGTTTCATATTAAAAGTAATAAACTAAATCCTCTTGTCTGTTATCATTATATGCATTTGCTATATAGTTGTGGGGCATTAAAATGTGAGTTATTTACAGGTTTTTTTGCCTTTTGACATAAATTAAATACTGAACAATACTGATCCCTTCTAAAAATAAAAATAATAATAAAAATCTCTTTCCCTGATGCACAATCCCTTCCTTCAGGATATTTGGAATTTTGAAATACCATGGGCAAATTCCTCAGTTGATATTAATTGGTGTCGCTTCATTGATTTATATGAAGCCACACTTATTTCACTAGCTGATGATCTGGCCTAAAGATCGTTTCTTTTCTGGCCCAGGATAGGGGGCAAAGTTCTATTAAAGATGTATTGAACTCTGGACATTCTGTAGGCTTAGTCTGGTTCAGACACACATCAAAAGTTGACATGCTTAATGAATGTATTATCTGAATAATACATAGCAACTCACATGGAAAAACTGGGCTTGAAATCTTGTGAGAAAAGAATTACCCGGAAATGCTGCAGAAAATCATAGTTTCCAGTTGAGCTAGAGAAACCACAAGAACAGCTTTTCTCGTAGTGGTTTAGTGTTTCTTCTGCTGCTGCTGAATGAAAATAAATACTCACACATCCAGGTCATGTTTAGCTGCTGCTGAATATAGGGAGAAGTGCAGCTTATTTCCTGTGTGTTTGTGAGTGTCTGCACGCTCTCCATGCTATCAGCTTCTTCATATCCTTATTCTTCAGTAAGCAACAGATTCTTTCATACAGTGTGAGACTGCAAAATTCCCCAGCATAGGAGCTCTGGTTCTTTTGTCTTTCTGCAAAGCAGGCTTGAGAGTTAAGCTGCTCTTTGGTCTTTATACAACCCCCCACCCCCAAGGATCTTACCAATGAGTGCACAAGAAATAGTGGCATCTGGAAATGGCTCTGTATATTACCCCACTAAATTAGAGACATGATCTTTTGATAATGAGAGAAATAATCACCATGGTCTCATAGCAGATATTGTCTCTTTTCCCCTCTCTTTAGATGCAGGAGTTGAAATATTTCAGTGTTTTGATGACATTAAGAACTGCTAAGTATTGTGTTTTCAGGATGGCCCTAGCACCAGAAAACCTTCTGTCTTTTTTAAAAAAAGATGAGTAACCAAACACCTATCATTATGTAATAGAGAGCAAGGCAGCAGGGCAAGACCTTTAACAAAAGTCTCTGCTAAAATGAGAATCGTGGTTTCAACACAAAGAAGGGTCAGGTGGGTTGCTGACACTGCTGCAGACCCTGGGCACTAGGCACAGCCCTCCCTGCCGGAAGGTGGAGAAGAAGAGGTTTGTACTTTATGCACTGCAGCTTCTTCATCCACTGGATCGGAAGGGTTTCACTCTGGCCACCTGTCCCCGACCTAGGAACTGGTTCCCCAGGAGTTCTCCACTAGTGGGGAGTCTGACAGGCTGTGAATGTCTCAAAGAGTGGCAATAAAATGGCCCTTCAGTTCCAGAGGTGGTTATGTTACAGGGCAGTGACTTGGCAAACGGAAGCCATAAATGACATTCCCCAAATCCAACACAGACAGAGCAAAGAGCAACTGGTGAGACCATTTTGGGTATGCACCCTTCTGCAATGCAGATCTCATCGACTGACTTCCTTCCTTCCTTCCTTCCTTCCTTCCTTCCTTCACACTGGGCAATTCAGTTTTGTTCTCTTAGCCCCAGGGCCAGGGAAAGTCAGGAATTCTGCACAGAGGTGAGATGAAATGAACCATTCCTCAGGAAAAGGTCCTTTTGGGCTATAGAGTTCTTGGCTTTGGCATGAAAACCGCCTTTAGCGCAGAGGCCATTATCTTGTGAGCTGTAGGCAGACACTGCAGTATTCCATCACAGGTGTTCTATCCGTTCTTAAAGGAGCAAATATAAAGGGATGCCTGTTATCAGAATTGATTAGTAGGATTCCTAATGTGGCTCAGGTTCCCAATGTCTATCTTCCCAGAAGAGTAAGATTTTAAAAAGAGTTTAAGAAATTATTTTGAAAACTTATGGAAAAAACTGACCTGAGCTATCCCCAGAAGTTCCTCTGACTTATCAGCAGAGGGTGCCAGAGTTAAAGGCACTGCTCAACAAGGTTCTCATACATAGAAAGAAAAACATAATAAAAGAAATGGAATTTTTTGCTGGCTTTTCATCCTCCTCATAATTTAATTCATTTGCATTCTCATCATCTTTGGTATCACCAAAGAAAACCAAGGGTAGGAAATCTGTCAATCAAAGGCCAAGGGAGCGGGGGGAAGAAGTCAAGATGAAAGATAAGGATCATCTTGATAGGAGGAAGGGGAACTCTCAATCTTGTAGTCTGAACCACAGAATGAAGCAAATCAAGAGACTACTGAGTCCCTTGACAAGATGTTACGGAAGGTGACTAGACACTTGGGTAACACTGGATGAGCTCATTAGAAAAGATTCTAAGCAGAATGAAGAGATGAATGATACTGAAACCACAGAAAGGCATTTTTCAACTGGTTTTAAATCTAAACCACACATTATCTTTGTCTGTCTGAAAAAAATATTTGAGACTGAATGGGAAACTCCAGCAAAGTCTCTGAGATTGTCCAGGTGTTCCAAAAAATTCTACAATGTATACCATAGCAAAGCAGATTTTACATCTCTTCGCGAAGTGGCCAGGGTGGTTTCATTGCTAATCAGATGCTGCTATCCCAGCACAGGGGGACATTTTCTCCTGAAAGAATTTGACAACCAATCAATGATAATATCACTGAGCTGACTGTTTTTGAGGTGGCTTCTTCACTGCCCCAGAAATCTCAAAGGAGCAGGTTTTTCAAGAGCACTACTAGCCTGGACTGACAATTAGTCAGTCCGACTGCCAACAAAGGCTAAGAAATCATTGCGGTTAGATTTTCTTTAACTCTGATGGTGCTAGCATTCATAGCTGAGGCAATCAGAGGTGCTCTGCTGTTTTCGGCACATGCCATGACCTCCCGTGTTGGGATCAGATGTCAACTCTCAATACCAGCCTGGAAGACATTAGGTCCACACAGAAAAGGGCATAGCTTTGCTACAATGTGTCAAATTCTTTTCTTAGTGGGAGGGATATTCAGGTTCTGAGTAGGCCTCTTCACATGAAGAAAATTCCTTCATCTACAGCATGATGAAGTATGCAATAATAAGCTTAGTTTGGTTAGTAAACATGGCTAGCTCTAAATGTATTGTCATCCTCTCACTTTGTCCCTTTTCATAACTTTTCTATAACCTTTCCCCAACCTCTGCATATCTCTCTTCTTACCACTTTGCTGGAACTGGGGCACTTGTCTTTTGACTGGCTAGCCTCCTAGAGTTGGTGTACTTGTGTTTGGGAGACTGGAGCACATAGTCCTTACCCTAAATGGTCCCTTAATACAGAAATTTGGATGGGGGTTCTGCATTTCATTCCAGAGTCATGGTGCTTCCCTTGAAATATGGCTGTTTGTATCTTGTCTCAGCCCCCAGTTAACCAAATTATATCTTTTGATTTTCCATGGTAAGCACCATTACTCTGGAAGCATTGGCTGTCCACTGTCTTCATATCTTTCCCTTTGGCCCATTTCCCTCACTTCAGTATATTGTATTTTATCACCAGGAACCTCTACTTTTCCCAATTTATTTAAATTAGTATGCATTTTCAGAATAGAATACTGAATTTTAAAGGTAATAATTGCACCAATTACAAAAGTACATACTAGACTTGATGAGCTAAGAAGAATCACATTACAAATCTTCTTTTCATGGGGAGATCCATAGAAGAGCACTATATAATAAAAGAAAGTGAGCAATGACTAATGGTTCCCAGGCCTCTGACACAGAAGGAACGCATAGGAACAGAAATGGAAGTTCACTAATACAAAACATGCAGACAGAATACAGGCAGCTGAGGCTGTGAGAAAGCTAACAAAGGAAAGTCTCAGTTGTCCATTTCTCTTATCTAGGCACAAAGGGGCACAGCTTTAGCTGCTTCACTGGTAAGTGGTATCTGCCAAATTCCTAGTTAACGAGGCTCTCTTAGAATACTTACATGCTGTCAGTATGTCTACAAATGTGTATAACGTGACACTCGGGGGAAATGATTTATATATATATATATATATATATATATATATATATATATATATACATACACACATACATATATAACTCTATTGAATTTTTTAAAAAAGAGCATGGAAGTAGAACAAATTTTGCATATAAGTGTGGTTTAGATGCAGTGAGGAAATCTTAACTGCAGGCTAGCTTCAAAAACAAGGATAATGCTCCTTTCAAGTGGTCACTTACTAATGTTAAATTACAGCTGACCACCTGTGATAATAAATGTGTCATCCAAATGATTATTGGATGAATTAGTACTATTACTCAGAATCCTAAGTGAATTTGTGTTGATGAGGCCATTGCTCTACCGCACTCAAATACGGTCGATAAAGTCAGTGTTTGTAATGGAGGTGTGAGAAGTTTCACATGTACAACTACTCCTGGATGGTGTTAAGAAAAGGAGAACAATTCATTTCACCAAAGCATGCCTGTCCAAATCCAAAGCAAGTTTTAGTAACGGAAGAGCTCTGATTTCACTCCCTCAGAGGGAAAGGCTCCATGGAATCTGGAGCAGAGCTGCCATGCAAGCATAATCTTTTTGTAGGATCCACACACAACTACCCTGCTGTAAGGCTGATGTTAGGGCACAGGCCTCTTTTGGTTACAGCCGTCACCTTCCTCTGTACAAGAGCAGGAATGACTTCAGGGAATAGGCTTCCACGGTAGGGGCAGATTACTGCATGGGCCTATATGGCCCAAGCCCAGGGGCCCACACAATGTGGGGGCCCCTCTACCCTGCCAGTGCTGAGGGGGTGGGGGAGGAGAGCAGGGCCATCTTAGGCCAAAGACTGGGCTTTGCTTTCCCACCCCGCTCCTGGGCTGGGTGGTCCACCCCCAGCGGCAGGGCAGGCCAGGCCAGCATGACTGATTGCTCCAGGGGCGGGTCCTGCTGGTGTGCAGTACGATCTCTGGTGTGGCCTTTGGGGCACCTCTGAAGCCACACTACATGTACCAGTCAGCCCTGTTGCCTCTGGGTGATGACCAGCCAGGCTGGGGCTGGTCTCTGGCACCAGGTCCCCCTCCACCCCCCAACACCAGCCCACTCATAGGGGGCAGGGCCCTAGGCTGGAGGGGGTGGTGGGGTGAGCCTACTGCTGGGGGGGCCCAAGAGCCCCTAGGCTCCTGATCCACCTGTATTCCAGGGGTACCTGGGTCCCACAGCTTTGCCTTGTGCTCTGAAGGCAGGATAGGGCACTGTCTTCTGCAAAATGATTGCATAAAATTATCTTACGCTGGAATGAGATCTCTCACAGTACACAGATGGTATAGCTACACAGCCTATGGCATGGAGGGTCCCAACCGGGGTTGACAGACATGGGCTCACCAGGCTCATGCTACTCCCTTAAGGCTAGATCTACACTGGCCACAGGATTCAGTGGAAGTTGAAGGAAGATCCTCAAGCTAAGTAAAATAATTTGTATATCTCTCTTCAACTTCTTAATGCCTACTTACCACAGTGTCTCTGCTGTGCGGAGTTGAAGGGAAGTGCCATCCTGTTGACTCTGTGCTACTCTTCTTGAGGGGGCGGTCTTAATGTGTCAACTTCTGGATTGATCGAGTGGATCTTCGTTGACTGCTCAATTGATCTGGAAAGATCAAACTGATAGTGGGGAATTTGCCACTGTAAGTGTAGACTTGGCCTCAATATTGCAGTTCAGGCTGGAGTTTAGGCTCTGAAGCTAGGAAGGAATCCAGGGCCTAGCTTGAGCCACAGCTTCAATGTGCTGTCTATACAGCTATTTTTAGAGCATTAGTGTGTTCTCTCCAACACTAAATCTATCAACCCAGTGTGGAAGATGGAGATACACTCTGTCTATGGTGTACCAGCTTCATCTATATCTAATTACTGCAGGGTGGTGTCAGGATTAAGGCTGCTGTGAGGTGCCTTCCTCACTCACACATCACGTCACAGTCCTCTGAGATTTTGGCCTCATCCACCTCTATACTGCTGTAGCACTAATGTAAGGGCCTACTACTGACTGGGGCGACTGCATCATCCACTTCTCTTTCCCATAGCACAGTAGATATTAGGACAAAAACTCTGTAATGTGCCTGCTTTGTACACGTCTACCCCAACATTGCCATCCACAGTTATCCAAAATTCCTATGAGATTCGGAATACAATTGAACAAAATGAATGAATTGCATTATTTTTCACTTGCTTTCTGATAGTTAACCTTTAGTAAGAAGCCACCAACCCCAGTTTGTGTGTGATTATCAGTATTGCCAACCCCAGATGTCGAAAAATTGTGTCAGACCTCAAAAAATGTGAGATTGGCTTTATAATTATGAACTGAAATACACGAATATGAGAGGGTTGATATTGTTTGTCTTCTGGTTTCTGAGCCTTTGGGGTGTGCTTGTTTCACGAGTTCAAACTTTTCTTTGAAAACATGATGGCTAGAAACTTAAAAAAAAATCATATGCAATCTCCTTGGAACTGTAGGAAAATAATGTGAGACTGTTAATAAAAAGGTGAGGGGTGACACCCCTGGAGTATTTCAGGTTCAAAGAAATCAATGTTTAATGCTTCCACAAAAAATGTGGCCTCTTTGCAGCTTGCTTGGAGGAGACTTTGTTTACCCTCTCCTAATCCTGGAATGGGGAGCTGCCATTTTATCCATCCTCTGTTTTCTTATCTCATTCCCTTCTTCGCTCCTTCCCTGTACAATTACATTTCCTAACCATCTTTCATTTCCTCTCCACCTCTGTTTTCAGCTCCCTGCTAGCAAGTCTACATTAATTGGTACTAATATTTTCTCTTTCTCCTCACAATCTCCTTTTTACTACATTTTCTCTGCCCCTTTCCCCTCACATCCCCCTTATTTTTGCCTCTCAGCCTTGCTCATGCATCTCATCAGACTCTTTTACACGTCGCATCCTCTTATTCATACAGACTACTTTCTCCATCCCATGTTCCCCAGTTACTTCCCCTACCTGCACCCAAGTAGCATTCTCTTGTCCTCTCAAAATTTCCAGTTCCATTTTCAAACCACAGAATTTAGGGACCAGCCATTTTCACTGACAACAGTGAAAGTGACTATTCTCTTTGCAAGCAGTGGGAGATGGTAACCATCTTTAATAAAGGAAACATCACTCCCACATGTAAAGGATGGAAAGAAATGGCAGCCCTCTTAGCTGAGGACAACCTTACTTCACTCTTTAAAGTAATTATGAGAGATGGGGCCCATTTTGAATGGTGGCAAAATTTCATAAAATTGTTGCAAGAGACAACAACAAAAACTCTTCCTGCAATACCCCAATTAAATGATGGTGAGAATGTTTTGGTTTTGTGTAGGTGACTATAAGAGTATACGCTCAGTCACTAAGAGGATTTGGGGAACATTCCTCCCACCCAGCATTTTTCTCTCCTCTTACTGTAGTTGCAGTACTTAGAAGCATTTGCACTCACAGTCCCCTTAACTCCTTTTTAAAAATGTCATCCCATATTGGGGACTGAGGGCAAAAGGAGGCTTGCAGAAATCCAAGGGCGTGCAACGTGAATGTAATGAGCATAATTTAAGTTTTGGGCTTTCAGCCTGCACTGGGCAGAATTTGAAGAGAGCATAGCGATCCTTGTGAAGGAGGACAGACAGGGCTGGTGAGCCCTGAGGAGAGACTTCACTGAGGTTATGTGAAACACACATTTATCCATGGTTTTTTGCCTTCCGGACTCATTAAATACAATTTGTGGAGTTGGGGGTCAGCCCACAGTTGTAGCACTGGCCACTGCTCTGTGGATGCTGACCTCAGCCACATGATAGGGCATTAACCTTCTGTAACATAATCTGTGTCAGGTGAGTGGGGCCAGGTAATAAAGTTCGGTTGCTCTTGAGCTTGTTTATGTGTGTCACATTTATTACAGTCTTTGTTTCCAAAAAAGGCACAGTTTTCTGTATTATCCTCCCTGACTCTGCAGTTAGTCTAACCTTTACTCTTATGTGCCAGCTTTATTGAAAATAGAATCTGGAACTAAAAGACTGGAGTATGAATGTGGGAGAACTTGCTACTCTGAAAAGATTTTTTCATTTAAATTAATCAGCAGGGCTAATTTCTGTCTTAGGATATGTGTGTGGAAAAGGCAATTTTTGAAGCCTTCCTTTCTATTTATGATGTTTCCTTTCTTAGATATATTTGTATGTTTTTCTTTGCATACCCCTGAACACATATAAATAAGACATTTGGAAGGAGGAAGAGGTAAAAGCAATTGGCAAAGAGAATTATTAGTAACAGGATACACATTATTTTATTACAGCTATATTTTTAGATGAAAGCAGTCCTTTTATAAGCAGTCCAAGAGAAGAATATAAATATCTAGTACAACTTCAATCATTCCCTTAAAAAACTGTGATCTAGAAATGTTCATGAAGCCTATACAATAGGTATGGTGATGTGAAGGAAAGAGTTGTAGTGGACTTTAGAGAGGATTGTGTGTGTGTAAGGCAGAGGTACCTGATCTGTTCTTTACTCCGATTTACTACCTAGTCCATTAGTGGACCTGTGAGATATTTTCTAAAAACACTCTGCTTTTGTGGGCCAAAATTTGCATCTATTGATTTCAATTTTAACCATTGATTTTAAAGGAAGCAGGATGAGGCCTATGCTGAGCACTTTTAAAAATGCTATCAAGATGATCTGTAACAACTGTGCTGCCCTTTATATGAATCAGCTGTATATTTTATGTTAGAATTTATTTCTTAATAGTGTTTGTGTGTTGAGTGGGGGACCCCAAGTATATTGATTATTTTTTTCCTGCTTTGACAAAGCTGTTTTTAAAAAAAATTGAGATGCCTTTCTTGGAAAGTTAGTTCATCCAGAAAGCATCCATTTGCTTTTCAAATAAGCAGTCATTCAAGAATTTAGGCTAAAATTTAGTTTAAATTAGCAAAGTTAATGGAGTACTCCAGATTTGGGTCTTAAACATCACTGCACACAATGAACACAGATGAAGTTAAACTCTAGTGTAAGAGCTAACTGAAAAGAAACACAAATAGCAGAAAATGCTGAGTTTGCACCATGAGTTTATGCTAAAGAACCCTTCCATCACAACACAGTAAAAGGTGATATTTATTCACCATGAAGGATAAAATATATATGGGACCATAAAAGGTCCCAAGATTAATGAGTTTGCCTAGTCCAGAAATTTTGTGCTTATCCTTTAAAATGAAGAGATAAATATATCATGCTACAAGAACCTCTATTATGTTGTTTAGTAACAGAATATGTACTTCATGGTTTTGTTCCCCAATAAAGGGCTCAGTTATGTTAAGAAATTCAATAAAGACAAGGTGTTTCATATTTGCTGTTTTATCTCATTCCAATAAGCAAAATGATTTAGTTACATCAAAGTCCAGTTCATCTGTTCTAACAATTAAATTCAAACAAATTTGAAACTGTGCAGCTTGTATAGTGTCTGATGATATTTCAAGGCAAGTGATAATGCTGAACAGATTTTCAATGGGCTCACACAAAGAAAACTTATTTCATAGTGATGAGTGCATATATGCCTACACACAGAAAGAGCATAGAATTCTGAAAATTCTTAGCACTAAAAGCATTAAAATCCTTGGATCAATTAGTGTCATTGCTTCTGTCATCCTCCTGTTTAAGTAGTGTCACTTATAAAATCAAGCATTTCAGAGATTTCCTGATGTCAGTCTCATCATTCTGTATTTGACTATGCATCTTCTATATGGAATATAATGTTTTAAATGGCAGATTAGTTCAACTGTTCATAATAGCTTACCTTAGTACCTTACATAAAGATCAAGCTATCTTGCAATTATAGGGTTTTTTTTTAGTGATACGTTAACATTTCTTCAAGATAGATTATAAGAGAACTGGTTGAGAAATGTTTTTGTAAAAAATGCTTATTTTTCCTAGGTGGGGGGTGGGAACTCTTAGTTTTCAGCTAAAATGTTTTTGATGAAAATCCACAATGTTCTGGGGAAAGCAATCACCTTTTTGTGGAAAAAACTAGTTGAAGTCAGTCTCGATTTTCTTTTGAAAAACAGGATTGATGGAAAAATTTTGATCAGTCTTAATTATTAGGTGAAAGTTTATCACCTCCCACTATCTTAGTGTGTTTAATTAAAATGACTGACATAGCATGAAAGTCTCAGAATTTAATTCCAGTCCCATTAAAGTCAATGGGAGTTTTGTCATTGGGTGAAACTCTGGCAACATTGAAGCTAATTTGCATACAACCCGGACTCAGATCTTCCACTGAAAGTAATGAGTTAAAGTGCGCAGAAATGCAGGATTGGACTCTTTGTGATTAAGAAATTGGATGTGGAATAGGGGTTTTGGATCTCTTCATAGCAAGGATAACATCTTAATATTGTATATCTTAGGCTATCTCCCTTCCCAGTCACCTAAGCTAATTTTAGCAGTTGCTTATGTGGAAAAGTAAGTCTTTTAATCAGGATTAAAAGTGGTCCATAACCATTGTCCAAGTACATTTTTATGCACCAGATACACACAATGCCATATTTCTTTCTTACTGGTATTACACAAATGCATTCAATTTGTAGCTCACGAGACTACTTATACTTACCGCTATTTTTTTTTAAATGTGGCAAGAGGCATCATATTAAAATAAAATAAATCCTGTGAATTTCAGAGATAGGTATATGGGGAGTACATTTATATTCTGTGGGGTTTGGAGGATCTCTATAGGGGTACAGGGCAGAGATACAATGAGATTAGTGGAGTTGGGGAAGGTCTCTGGGACAGCAATCTGGGAATGCAATGAGGTTCAGTGAACTGTTAGGAATGTTTGGGGTATGTTCAGGGACATTTTGTGAGTTTGCAAGTCTTTCTGGGGACTGTGGTTCACTGGGATTCACTTAGTAGCAAGATTACAATTCTTGGCTTTGAAGGGAAAATGGTAAGGTATTTATCAATGGGTAAAAATTTGACTTAAGTTGTTCCATGCCTAGTTTTGTCATTTTAATATCAAGTATTTCAAGGTCTTGTAGGATTAAAAGCTAATCTCATGGTCCTCATTGCATGGTTGGGAATTTCCTCGCTCAATTGACATAAAGTTCTCATTTCTAACCCTAAATAGTTGTAGGATAATGGAATTTAAGTTTGGTGGTGGACCATGGTTAAATGTTGTCCATCCTGCAGTTCAAACAAATATAATTTTAGATGGAAATTCAATATTTGTGAAAAAAAAAAAGCTTTTTTGTGATCAGCTGATTTTTTTTTTCAAATTGTAGCTGTTTGAAACTGCTCAGAAATTTGCAAAGCGATCAGTAATCTAGGTGATGGAGGAGCAGTGAGCACGGTGCTGGTGAGGTGCTCAAAAGTTCATCATAAATGCAATTTATGATACAGTTTATCATTTTTACATGGCTCTGTCATCACATGAATGTTGCTCCCAATATGGTGTCTTTCTGGGTATTTGTGTATGAATATAGATACAGTATTGATCCCCAAAGCATTAAAAATCATGAAATTGTGTCAAGAAAAAAGTCACATTAACTATTGTGAGGCAAATTTGTCCCTCAAAAGCATACAGAAACTAAGAACAATTCTTTAATGCTTTAGGTGAAAATCGCTATTTGATTACAATATTGAAAGAATTAGCACTCATTCAGTGTGAGGCTAGATGTAGTTTTCACACATCAATATCAGAGTAAAGTGGTCAGCACGTACAAATTGATTGCATTTTCCACATGGCTTGTGATTCCTCCAGTCAGCCAACCTTGGGCAAATGTGATGTCCACCAGTTTTCTAGGGTTCCTATGGTGACTGGTTCTTAGTGGTACCGAGGGACAAGACTGATTTTTTGATGGGCATGGTGAGATGATGGATATCAAGGACAATTTTCTTTATATGTACATCTATAGGTTGTTCTTCTAGACTGAAAAAGAACAAGCACTTTCTTTGTTCTGGTTAAATGTGGTGCCAAGCAGATTGTTGCTGATCCAAATGATGAAACTTGCAATGCTAGCAAGAATAAGCAATTTGAACGAAAGAAGCATTGACCACATTTTATCTTGTGCCTGTAGAAATACATTCTTGCAAGATGGTCCTTGTTATCACACTTGTAGGCTATGTCTACACTTACAAAAGCTAGTTCGAGTTAGTTAATTCGAACTAACTAATTCAAACTAATTTTAGTCAGTTTGAATTAACTTAATTCGAATTAGTTAATTCAACTAACTAATTCAAACTAATTTTAGTTAGTTTGAATTAACTTAATTTGAACTAGCATGGCCCCACTAGAATGCTAGTTCGAGCTGGCCATGTCCATGCAGGGAGCTTGCTTAGTTTGAATTAGTCAGTTGCATGAAGGTCAATCTGCTGATTAGTTCGAACTAAGCAGTTAGTTTGAACTAATATGACCACATTCACTTAATTTGAACTAACTATTTCGAATTAAGGGTTAGTTTGAACTAAGCAATCAAATTTATTAATTCGAATTAAGGAAGCCCTTAATTCAAACTAATGAAAGCCTAGTGTGGCGAAGGCTTAAGTTAGTTCAAATTAAGCTTTCTTAATTCTAACTAACTTGCAAGTGTAGACATAGTGTCATTGTAGTGGAGAATTATATATATATTTTTGATCTACAACTTTGTCATGATGCAATACACATGTGATGTCAGAGCCATGTACAAATGATAAGCTGTTTGATAAATTCATTTATTGTGAACTTTTGAGCATCTCACCACACTGTAGTCACTGTTCCTCCATGACGTAGTATTCTTACTGACTTGCTCTTCTGTGGAACATAGAAAACCACAGTGAGAGGCTCAGAAAACCTAAACCCTAATGACATTTTTTTCTCTGCTGTGATATGGATGCATTACAGTGGGCATATATGAATTCCTTTATTGGATTGTTCCAACATAGGTCAAATTTTCACTGACTGGACCTTCAGCAAGCTGAATACTGATGAAGACATGATTCTCTACTAGCTGTCTTTCAGTTTTATAGCAAGGCTGAATGTGAGTGCCTGGACATAAACCTGATGAGCAATCAGCTGAAATGTGGTCTTCCTTCTCAGAGAAATTCTTGAAACCATCTGACACTAGCATCTTTATGATCTTGTTTTTTTAGAAGGGGATAAAGATATTGGTGTTGCTAAAAGCAGGAATCCTAGGTATTTTTTCATTTTATACACCATGTAGCTTTCTTGTTTCTAGTACTGTCATGCAAAATGTGGAAATTATTCACAGAACTAAATATAACTTGCATGCAAACCTGAATGCAAACAAAACTAAGGTGGGAGGAAAAATTCAGCATTATTCATTTTAAATGCAAATGACTAAACCTGATCAATGTAAAGCAGGGCTGTTTTTTCTTCCAGGTCAGAGAAATAGTATCTAGCTGACTAGGAGTTATAGGTAGCATTAATTAAACACATTCAGAGACACAAGTTATTATAATATTAATTTTACTTAATTGTTCTATATACGATGCTCCTCCAGCCTGATCTAGTGTTTGTATAAGTTAATGAGAGCTTTTCCAATGACTTCATTAGGCATTGGATGAGGTCTACAGATGCACACAAAAAGCTTACAATTTACAGGTTCCTGTAGAAGCGTGTTAGACAGAGTATATTGACAGACATGGAATATAATTCAGAGTCATAAGGAACCTTGTGTGTTTACCTAGTGGGAGTTATCTCGCATAGGCTATGTCTACACTTGTTAATTTAAGTCGACTTAACATGTCCACACTCAAATTTTAAGTCGACTTAGAGGGGACCCTACAAATCGACTTGTAGGGGCTAGGTGGATTTGGGACAGGTCCATGGTGGCAGAGGGGGCACCCCTTTCCAAGTGCCAGGGGGCTCAGCCTTTGCCCCATTGTACCTTGGTACAATGGGGCAAAGGGGGACAGGGACCCTGGCAGGGCATAGGAGCAGGGTGGGCAGGGCTCTGCCCTGTCCTTTGGGGGGGGGGGCATGCTAGGCTGTGGCTGTGCCAGCTACCCTGGCAGGGAGGGCAGTGGAGAAGCCCTAGAGCCCCCCAAGTCAACTTAAAGTCGACTTAGGGCTACTCCACGTCCACACTGGCGAAGTCGACTTTCTAAAGTCGACTTAGCCAGCAAAAGTCGACTTAAAACGAGGTTTTATAAAGTCAACTCAATTTTTCCTTAAGTCAACTTAAGCTGCTGCTTAAGTTGACTTAAGGAACGTGTAGTGTAGACGCAGAATAAATTAAGTCGACTTAAGCAAGCTTAAGTCGACTTAATTTATAAGTGTAGATGCACCCATAGCTGTTTGTTCCTTTGCCAGTACTGTTCACATTAATTTGAGTTATTCTTAACTCTGTTTAATAAATTTCTTCCTTGGTTAGTTTCACGTCAAAATAATTTCTCTAACCAAATCAGCAAAGCATTAGTTAATATAAGGATCATACTGAAATGAACAGAGAAATACTAATTGAAAATACACATTAATTAAAATGGCAACGAATACATTCAGCATAGAATATAGGTCTCTGTATATTTGGGTGGATCAGGAAGAAAATTCTTTACATGATGCAGTTTGTTAAACAAGTTTAAACCACTAAGGATCCAGAAATCCTAGCATCTCTCTGCTTGGGATTACAGAGGAAAATATTCATTTGATGTTTTTGATCCCACCAATCTTGCCGTTAGTCTTATTTGGGCACCAAAAGCTCCTTTGAGGGTATTCAGAAGTTGAAGTGGCTGCAGGCATCTGATTCCTGAGAGATTGTTCCTTGAATCAGTCAGATGATTTGAAAGTTTCAGGAAGTACCAGTAGTAGAAAATATTTAGGACTGCGTGAAGCAAAGTGCATGCAAATTGTTCAGTGTACTGGGATTTTAGGAAACTCTCTGCAAGCTTGTGTAGTGTATGTAAAATTGTGATTTTTATCATAATGACTGCAGAGAAAAATGTTCTTATTCCTGCAATAGAAAATGGACATTGATCAGGGTACAATAGCTGTGGCAGTGTCTCAGAAACACTGACTTTCCCGCTACATTTGTATAACATCTAATCAGATTTGGTCATTTCCCTAAAGAGTTTAAAATCTGTCTTTTCAAACCTTCATTGTACTTGACAATGAGGATGTTTAATCTGAATAGTGGAACAGGGATATCATAAATGAGTAATCTTCTTAAACCTGCCTAGATGGTCCTCACAGTAGTATGTGGGAACCGCTCAAATATTACTGGATGTCTGTTTACAGAATCTCCGTGAAATAAAAATCAATGCATTTTATAGATTAAGCAACTGTCCCAAAGTCACATATGAACTCTGTGGCAAAGCTGTGGAATAAACCCAAATTTTCTGGGTCACAATCCAGTGCCTGCCCCTTCTTCTACAGACTTTTGCTATGCCTAGTTATTTATCATGGGTGATGAGAAACTCATTTGTATTTTGTGATCTTTGTTGATGAGCTGCTGTATAAGTATAAAGCTGTAGTTTTGTATCTTAGGCTATGTCTACATTTGTAAATTTAGGTCAACCTAGCATGTCTACACTTAAATTTAAAGTTGACTTTGGGGGAAACTTACAAAGTTGACCTAGAGTGTCCACACTGGACGCCTAGGTCGACTTCTAGGGGCTAGAGGGACTTTGGACAGGTCCATGGTGGCAGGGGGGCACCCCTTGCCCAGTGCCAGGGGGCTCAGCCTTTGCCCCATTGTACATGGGTACAATGGGGCAAAGGGGGACAGGGACACTGGCAGGGCATAGGGGCAGGGAGGGCAGTGGTGGAGTCCTGGAGTAGCCCTAAGTCGACTTAGGGCTACTCCGGTCTACACTGCCTAAGTCGACTTTAAAAAATTGAATTTAGGCTTAAGTCAAATTAAAATGAGGTTTAATAAAGACGACTTAAGGAAACTGTAGTGTAGACGCAGGGTAAATTAGGTCGACTTAAGCAAGCTTAAGTCGACTTAATTTACAAGTGTAGACACACTCTTAAAGACTATATGGGAATATATGTGTATTTCTTTCAGTTTATGTTTATTCTTTCATTATGATTCTCATTATACCCAGGTAAGAAATGTATCAATATATTAGACTTTGGCCAAATTGTGCAGTTCTTATTCAAATAAAACTCTCTTTGATTTGGCCTCTTATCTGAAAACTCTATGTAGATCTAATGTAGTGCTGATTAATATAAAAAAATATTTGCTTTGCAAATTGCACATAAAACAACATAAAAATGTTTGTAGGAAGTTTTGAAGTCAGTGGTTATCTTGCTTGAATAGGTTGGTAGGATTATATTCCTAAAGTTTTATCTATTCACAGCAAAATAATGTCAGTAAATTAATGCAGATTTCACATTTAGCCATTTTCAAATGCTTTCCTCATAAATTAAGATTAAGGTCTGATAATATTCTGCCAGGCATTTCTTTGGCTCTAGGAGTCCGATCTTTAATGGTGCATACATTATAGGCATAAGAGAATTTTTGGAACTTGGAAGTGCTTTAATATGTGTTAGATGCTTGTGTATAATTACATATTATACAGTCAGATATTGCTTTGAGTGTTTTTTACAATGCATTAATTGTGACCACCAGTTATTATTGGTTCCATGTGAATTTGTAATGATTCATTGTATTTAAACTTGCAATTTTCCATCCCATATGATGGATGTGAGAAAGATTAATTTATGAAATTGTTGCAAGGCCTGTTCAACAACAAATTCCTAACACAAACCTTCAGTGGAATATATTTTTAATTCAGGGAGTATAAAATAATCAGTATTGTTATACTACATGTGAGTTCGGTAATTACCATTCAAAGTGTAATTGTTACATATTTCAGATAAAACATTATGAATTAATTTAAATTGAGTTAAACCCATTACTGATTCTTTCTCGTAAATGTAATAGTTTAAAATGGAGGTCTAAGAATGATCTAGTCCTTCAATGATAGTTATACTGTTTATCCTGTTGATAGGGTTTTCTGGGTGGGGACTCTCACTGAAGAGTTCTAACAGTATTGTAGCAATTACAATTCAGGCTTGGGCCTCTAATTTGCTAATTCTGTACTGTGGCACTTTTTAATCCCCAGTCTTTTACATCCTTCTCTTATCTTCTGTTTCTGCCTTGATACCCCTGACAACATACAGCTAAATTTCTGAGTTTCCCATTCTTCCTGATAAGAAAGCGGAGTTGATCCTACAATTCTATGCTTAGGTAAAGTCCTACTCAAGCCATGGAAGTTCTACCTTCTGAGAAATGAGTTTCAGGATCAGAACCCAGAACAGAAAAACTATCACGTATCTGAGCCCCCGATAAGCCCTGCTTTGCTTGTTTGAGTGCAGCTATACTGAGTGCTGGCTCCTGGTCACAATTAACAGGACAATGCAGAGAAAGCCTTGAACGCTGTTCAGCATCAGTGCTGAGCTATGTTTTGCATATCTCCTCACAACCCCCCAAATTAGTACTTTTTTCAGGAAAAAAAAAAAAAAAAGAGAGCCATACAATAATAATAAATTGGATCAG
The DNA here is from genome assembly GCA_007922175.1 of Pelusios castaneus. Classification (NCBI taxonomy): domain Eukaryota; kingdom Metazoa; phylum Chordata; order Testudines; family Pelomedusidae; genus Pelusios; species Pelusios castaneus. The sequence goes on along the minus strand of ML685794.1, from coordinate 12,539,626 downwards.
TAGGTGTGTCTCTAGTCATCTGATGATTGAACCAACAACCTATGCCTACTACCCCTTTGTGGCTTAAGGTATTTTGAAATATTGGGGATGTGAAAACATTGTGGGACAAATCCAGCTGGTCTTCATCACATAAGTAGCCCTGTTGATGACAGATGGTTTACTTGTCTGAAGAGGGTCAGCAGGATTTGTCGGTGTGTCTCAAATATTTCAAACTACAAAGAAGAAAATATGGATTAGTTGATGATCAGGCAAAGCTGAGCAAGCATGTACCCAAATGTTGACTGTTTACCTCTTCCTTTTGAAGCTGCTTGTTGTTAACAAAAGAATACCTGCTCCACCAACTTTTGACATTAGTGGGGTTACTCAGATACTTACGGTTAAATACATGCTTGGATGAATTGTTGAGTAGTGAGTTAAGGGTCCTTAGCACCTGGCAGGAGGAACAGGCATGTATTACAGTTTCCTAAATCTGTCTGGACTCTGCTTGCTCCCCAAATCTTATGAGCTCTATATAGCTTGAAAGCTTGTACCTTCCCTCCACAGACGTTGGTTCAATACCAGATATTGTCTCACCTGCCATTTTCCATTACATCCAAGTGGAGGCTGCTAGGAACTAGCTCTGGCTCTCTACTCCCTGCTTGTTTGCCTCAATGAATGTTAGGTCCCTGGCTGTTCTACTCTAACTTACACCATGCCCAATCAGGCCATGATGAGCTTTATGTCAACATGGAATCAAGTGTAAAGAAGCTTGCCTCTATTATACCTTGCCTTCAGACCTGCTTTCTCCTACTCCTTTCACTGGGAAAATGAAATTACAGACTGGGCAATCCAGCCTGTATGTATTGATGTGGTAAAAAATCCATATTTAAATTGTTATGTTTTGAAAGCCCATTTTTATGATGAAAGAAAATGCATCTTCTCCCCAGTCTGAATTCTCCATATTACGTAAGAATTGGTGAAAATTGGCAATGTGACTTTTGAGTGTATGTTTATAGATGTGCAGTGCATGTGAAATGCGTGGAAAGGAAATGAGAAATTAATAATTAATATAAACTTCACACAAAATTATTTTCTTTTTCCTGAACACCCAAACAATTAATGAAGTAGTGAGATATTGCAATAAAAATGTAAATGAAATAAATATAGAAGCATTAGACAAGCATATTATGAAATTTTCATTTGTTCTTAATGCCAGGTTGTTAGAAGGCAACTATTTATTAAATATTGTCCATAACTCATTATCATTTACAATATATAATATCCACCATTTATAAACTTCTTTTCTAAATGTACAAAAACAATAAAAAAGATTAAAGAATTCATAAAGGATGTGGGGACATTAATTTAGAAGTTCCAAAACATTCATGTCTGTAAAGTATATAAATGATTGAAATTGCCTCTTTTTTTCAAATGTCAAAAGTATAAGCATATTTAATTAAACAATTATTACCTGAGGAAAAATGGGAATAACAAGAGGACTATTCCTGTTAGGCAGATGCCTTCAGTAGTTGATTTTAATCTAGCTACAGTGCAGGACATTAAATATAAAGTACTAAAACAACAGGCTTGCTAAGCTATCAGTGGCCATACTTGTGAGTGCATTCAGTCTCATTTTTACTTCTTGGAGCAAGAAACCTAGGAAATAAAATCCATTACAGTTCATCATCCCACACAAAATTAATGCAGCCTTCTGTATCTTCTGTTTAAGCACTTTTTCACCATCTGCTCTGCTTGGAAACATTCAGGTATGTTTGTTCATATATTATTCAAATTATTGATGTGTAGTTTGTCAAATCTGTGCCATTAGCAGCAATAATGTTTGACAGAAATCCCAGCTGGATTGATGATGTTGAAGTAATAATTATTATTGAGAAGTTAATTGTTTTTTTTTTACCAATCAAAATGCAGAGAATATTCCAGTTCACAGATAATTTTGTAGTGCACATAATTCATGTACTTTCCAAATTGACCATTAAATTATTTGGTATATGTTATGTCAGGTCACAGACCTCCTGTATGCTTTACCTTTGGGCTGAGGCATTAGTTTCTTGTGGAATTGCTAGTTACTGCTCAGCATGCATTTCTGTGGGTTCTTGCAATGTGATGGTGGTGCACTTCAAAAGCTGTGGGGCTCTTTGTTTCATTGCCCCTTATTTTGTGGGAAGGGAATCTAAGACCTGAAAGAACTACCCCCATGTTTCAATATTATGTCCCTATTTTAATTATGTTCTTATTGGTGGAACAGTGTCAGATGTGTCCTGGCCATTGTTTTATTTTATTAATTTAGGAATACATCCTAGAAGGAGCCCTTGTAGCAGAAATGATGACTTCTGTATCAAAGGGGCAATACACGGCACATACCATTTGGAGGTGAAGATCAGACATAGGTAGACTGTAGTAGGGAGAAAGCTCGAGGCTCCTTTGCTACACAATTTTTTTCCCTCTTCACCAAAGATAGGGGTTGCGTAAAGAGCCATGTAGTCTAGTAGAGTCCAGTAGCTACTGCAGAATGACTCTGTATCCTCTCTTAGCTTTTTTGTTACTTGTGCATCTGCCAGCTTCCAGGCTTACTGTTTGGGATGGGCTCAGGATTTAGCCTGTACAGCATTGTTCATACTTCTAACTTTACAGACGTTCTTTCCTCCAGTGGTTCCTCCTTCCTCATTTTAGCATTGATGATCATGTGGGTGCCTGTGTTTACATATTCAGTAAGAGGAAGCTGGTAGGAGAATCGTTGCCAGTAACGATGATATCAGAGTATGTTATTGTAAGGCAAACAACCATGTATCCTCTTCTGGAAATAATTTGGATAGCATATCACAAGGATTAGCATTGTTTTTCTAGTGATGTGATGTATTTTGAAACGTACGTTACATGTCTGGTTTTGAGTATACAAAATGAATTGCGCAAAGCAGACTTAAAGCAGAGTATTGGGGGGTTACTAAGGCTAGATAAGGCCCTGAGAGAATTGCTGATTGTTATTTTTAAATTCAAGGCAGGAAGCAGAAGCAGGGTTGCTTGTTTTCAGCTTGGAAAACTTGCAGTATTGAACTAGTTCTTCAATTTCTATGCAGTCCATGAAATCGTGATTTATATGCACTCTTAATTATATGTAACACATTGGATGTTTTTATACAGTTCCATCTGTACTTCCTCCCCAGTTAATCTCCATCCAGGTTGCTCCAGTGTTCTGCAAGTATTCCTCTTTATAGATGACTGATATCTCATACAAAATGTTGGAGCATTGAGTGGACTTAATGAATTTTTTGTCAATGTTTTAAACCTTTCAGAATAAAATTAGAAAACAGAGATGAACAGGAAACATTTTTTCCATCCTGCAAGAATTTTTGAGATTTCAATATATTTCCTGTGTAACTTGAGACAAAAGTCAAAATACTGAAAATTTTCCCGAGCCAAATATTTTCCCAAATTTTGATTATTGTCAATCAAAATTGATCAAGAATATATTTTTAAATTTTGATTTTAACTGTTTTCTATTTTTGTTCTATTAAAGCTATTTTCAGGTTAAAGTTCAGAATGAAAAGTCACTTCAAACTGGAAAACTGGAATTTTTCATTGACAATTTTGAAACTTCCAAAAAATTTGGTTGAGAAATTAGTCCCAAGCTTCCTTTTTCCAGGGAGTTTCATTTTTGATGAAAAACATTTTCATTGAAAAATTCCCAGCCAGAAATAGTGTTGTACATTTTAGTGTGGTACATTTTGTATTTCAAAAGTGAACACAACTGGGAATTCTTAGATGTAGTGGGCATAACCCACTTTATCAATATATTATGCCATACTTAGTTGAAAGGGAAGGTATTGAGTAGATTCATAACTCTTTGATATTTACCGTATTCACAAAAATGGGAGCCATCTTTTCTGGTTTCCATTCTGTTGCTTATTTGCCAATTCCTTATAAACTTCTGACTTTAGAAACCTAGGGAAGGAGTCCTTGGCCATGAGACTATAGACTAGTTTCTGAGCATCATCAAAGCATTCCAGAGTTGGTTCCAAGATATTCTGTGAGATGTGGTCTCTGGTAGTGAAGTCAATATTAATCTGTGGAAAGTAAGGTGTCATAAAATTAGTTTAAATTTTACTAGAAAATTGAAGCTTCTATTTTTGCATGTTATAAATACCAGTTGAATTTTTTCTCAAAATATACTATCTGATGCAAACTAAGCACACAGTTAATGCCTTTATTTTCTAACATATTGAATATTTAGTTTAATTTGGCTCCCTGGACTTAAAGAAATGGTATCACTACAGAAAGAAGTTAAAAAATGATTTCAGTTAGGTAAGGATAGATTCAGGCTGAAAATTATAACTATTTACAATACAAAAGGAAAACATTTCCATTTCCTTTCAGAGACTTATCCTTTGCAAAAGATGTGCTATCAACCGAGGTGTCTTAATTGTTTACTTGTTCTAGGGCTATTTGAATGTTAAAGAACAGTAGCTTTACTATTAACTAAAGGGAGTTCTGTTCTCCAGATGAATCACAGGTATAGAACTTATTACTCATAAAGGAAGTAATAATTGTCTTTTGAGTGGAGAAACACGTCCTACTTGTTCTTTGAATGGCTAATTATTAACAACAATATTAATGAAATTGTGGTCCTTGAGAGCAGGATGATCACACAGTACTAGCTCTCATCCTTGTTTTCAGCTGCATACATCAAATAATTCCCTAATCTTATTCTTTCAAGTACACAGTTTCTCTGTTTGTTTCTGTTAAGAAACTGTCCATGTGTCCGTGGGAATGGGAGGAGAGGAGACCACAAAATTATCTCTCTATTAAAATTTGAACAAATGGGAGAACTCTTGTTATAAACCAAATATGGGGTATATTCCTAGTGTATGGACTACTCAACTGGGAATCAGGACTCCTGGTTTCTCATTCTAGTTCTGTGCCTCAATTTACCCATCTGTAAAACAACTATAATTAAACTTGTCTGTTACAGAGGCATTGTAAGGCTTAATTGAAGTCTGACCCTGCAGAAGAAAGCGCTCTAAATAAACAGGGCTGAGTGACACAGGGTAGATTGTAATTTTAGGCAGAGGTACTGTGTAAGCCTCATCAACCCAGGAGTAGCTCCTGGAGATGATGTGATTCAGATGTGTGGCTCTTAGTCATCAAGTTCTCCCATGTGTCCTCCTTGTTGTCAGCAATCAGGTCTTTCGGCAGATCTAGTCTGGAAGCAAGGTCTGTAGCTTAACCAGTCTCCAGGCACTCTTACGAGCCCAACTGGCCTGTGGTAGGCTGCCTGATTGGCTTCTCTACCTGAGTAGTTGAAGAGTCAGCAGATCATTGACAGAAATATTGTTATTATGATAAATATTAACAGAAATTATGCAAAGACAAATTTACATAAAAAGTAAAAATTCACGTGAAAAATGATGTGCATGGATTATCTCATAATTTACAAGTAAAAATCTATAATACAGTAATAAGAGTTAAATCAGTATTACTTTAATCTCATAGAGTTCTTCATTTTTCTTGCAAAACTGGCACATTCCACTAATAGCATATTTTTGGCCCCTGTCCCAAGAGACATTATGATCAATACTTTGGATTCATATTTATAAAAATAATATCTGACTGAATTTTATTCAGTTAGGATGATCAATCACAACGGGCCTTATCTGTTTTTACTAAAACTAATAATAATGCCAAGGCAAAAATTAAAAGATGATCTGTGACAAATGATAAGGAAAACATTTAAAATATTCCTTTTAATCATGAAAATATCCTAAAACTTTACACTTCATGGATTTTAATCCAAAAGTTCCTGCCACTTTTTGGCAGAAATTTTTTGCCATACCTTATGTAGTGAGTTTCTAATACTGAGTGGCTCAACTTAGGTGGTAATATGTTGCACTGGAGGCTGCTATAAACATATAAAGCATACAATAAAATGCCCCTGCTATTTTCTGAAGCTCAGTGTTTAAGTGTGCAGCACTACTATAGTGTGGAACACAATGTATAAATGACAATGTAAGCTTGTTCTTCTAAAGAGCACAGTTAATATAATAGGTGTAGGATGGGACTTTGAAAAGCACCAAGTGACTCAGGCCATGTCTGCATTTGGAGCTAGGGGTGAGATTCCTAGCTTGCACAGAGCTAGCTGGATGAAAGTTACTATTCTAAAAATAGTAGTGTAGCCGTGATAGCACAGGCAACAGTGAGCAGCAGCATGGGTTTGCTGCCCCAAAGACAACCTTGCCAGGTTCCCATGTGTACTTGCTCAGGGCGGTGAGCCCATGCCATTGTTCACTGCTGCCTATTCTACAACAGCTACACTATTTTTAGTACACTAGTTGAAGGAGAGCAAGCACGAGTATGTCCATGCAAACTGGAAATCTCACTGTTGCTCTAAGTATAGCTATAGCCTTAGTAACACAAGTCCCATGGAAAGTTGCTGAGGGAAGAAGAGCATGTAAGGCTTTGGAGAGAGATATTGAGCTTCCTCATGGGTCCTGTTCTCTGGATCTGAATATCATCTCTGTTCAGATCTTGGAGATTTATTTTGACTCTATCTCTACATTCCACACATCTTGTTAATACCATGTACATTTATGGTGTTCCGTGTTCATAGTAATATGTAGTTGAACATATTTAGGATCTTTCCTGTTGCATTTTGCTCAGATGTGACCTACTTAATGAAGGCTGATTAGTAGCAAGGCAGCTATTATGTAAAAAATTTCTTGGGAATTTACTAGGGTTTATGGGTGAAAAATCAATGCAAAAATTAACTTCACATTTTTCCAGGTAAATAATGAGGTTACTATTGGAAGATGGGAGGATCAATTAAAAAAAGGGATAAATCTAGAAAAGTAACAGTTTATGAAATTATTGTCTCTAATTTCATTACAGGAATAGAACTTTTCTTTTCAAAACAGTTTACCCTTGGTGACTTAACACTCCTCCGGCACTCAGAATTGGTCACTATTACCTGCCGGCCCCTGAAGGGAATAGATGGGCAGTATTACTTGAGCAGAATTCCCATCCCCAAATCATTCTCTCTCCTGTCACAGAGGGTGCAACAAAGGGGCTGGGAGTCAGGAGAACAGTGATGACTTTGTCCCAGAGGAGAATGCAGTGGGTTATATGTTCTGGGATTCCTGTTTGGGTAATATCACTTCACCAGGGTTGTGCTAAAAGTCACAGGTACACAGAGCGGCTAACATGGGGGCCAAAACTCATGGGATGCAGTGGTCAGGGATCGGGGAGCAAAAGTTCCCAGTATCATGCACTACTTGTACACAATATGTCGCAAGGCTGATATTAGCAGATCAGATTCTTGTACCAGAGACAGACTGGCTATAGAGATTCCTTCTTAGAGAGATACACCAGAGATGTGTTCACTATAAAATCCTATATTGCACTGCTAGGTATGGCTCCTGTGAGCTTAAGCCTGAAGGCAATGGTTCCCAACCTATGGTCCATGGACCACTGCTGGTGGTTCGTGGTTGGGGGGAAGATAATTACTTTAGGTAAATGTACTGTGATATATATAATACGGTTGTGAGTGAACATAATAAATTATTAGAAATAGCTGCATTTTTAATACCCCTTGATATATGTATGACTTCCATCAGCCATAGGCTATGTTAAAAATGTTTAAAATGGCTTGCTTACATCATGGTCCACAAAAGCTTTTGATGATGATGTAGTGGTCTGCATAAAGGAAAAGGTTGGGAACTGCTGCCTTAAAGTACACATGGCACCACCTAGTGTCTGAACAGTACAGTACAATTTAACATTCTATTACACCTTGCCTTTAAGTTTTACATTTCTACTATTTACAAAATCATGCTATCTTTAAAGTTCAGTACAGATCAGTCCATTAAGCATCTCTGAATTGTACACGTTTTCTAATTACATGACCCAAACATGTATCAACTGGTCAGCTCTGTCCATTAGTTTCAATGACTGATAATGGTTGTTTTGGAAAGCTCATGCGAGAAATAAATCTGTTAGTCTTTAAAAGTGCCACAGGACTCTGTTGTTTTTCTACAATAGACTAACACGGCTACCTCTTTGGAATTTGAGTTGACTTGTTTTGCATCTGCCATCTGAAGAGTTTGTTTTGTTGATTATTCTTTCTGAGGAAAAACCTGTAGATATCGATGGTTTCTGCTGAACTCTCCACTATCTGGGTGATGAATTCTTTTTCTTTGTGATAATAGTCTATCCCTTTTCTCCAGTTTGACATGAACAGGGAGACTAGATTCTAAATCCCACAGTTCTCTAATTGAGGGACATCTGTTATAAATTTGTTTGGAACCTCTTTTAGCCTTTATATCCTATTTGGCTTCTCTTTTGCTGTCCAGCTACATTGGAGATAGAGTTTCCCAAAGTGGGAGCAGAAGTTTTGAGTTGCATTTTCTTAAGGTGTTGTACTGGACTGTATCCAATAACTGCTACTGGCATTGAGCTTTGAACTGTAGCTCAGAAAAGCAAGGGATGGATCTTTCTGTTGTAAAATTTTCTTGCCTGTCTGTACAGCTCTCTCAGCCTCTCCATTCAGCTGTGGGTTGCTAGTAATACATTCAAAATCATATTTCATTCATAATTATTTAAATTCTGCTGTAGTAAATTGTGGTCTGTTGTTCATTACTGTTTGTTCTGGAATACTGAAATAACTGTAGGTACACTTCAGTTTCTCAATAACATTGTGATATAGTAAGTCTGAGAAGACTGAGGGGGGATTTGATAGCAACCTTCAGCTATTTGAAGGGATGCTCCAAAGAGGAGGGAGCTAGGCTGTTCTCAATACTAACAGAGGACAGAACAAGGAGCAATGGTTTCAAATTGCAGATGGGGAGGTCGAGGTTGGATATTAGGAAAAACTTTCTCACTAGGAGGGTAATAAAGCATTGGAGTAGGTTACCTAGGGTGGTTGTGGAATCTCCATCTTTGGAAACATTTAAGGCTGGATTAGACAAAACCCTGGCTGGGATGATTTAGTGGGAGTGGTCTTGCTTTTAGCAGGGGGCTGGACTAGATTACCTTATGAAGTCCCTTCCAACCCTAAGATTCTATGATTCTATAAGTCTTTTACGTACATTATTTCTATAAACTTGGGAAAACAGTCCATTACAACAGGTAATGAAGTCCTCTGAAATCACAAAAATCTTCAGCTAGTCTCCTCTAAGACCTTTTGATAGAGAAGGTGTTATTAAAGGTTCTTTGTGTTGTTAATTCTGCAAGTTTCACAGCAAATTATTTATGTCCCTGCTGATATCTGGCCACCACACTGACTGGTTGATCTGTTCATGGCATCTAGCTCTTCCTTGATGTCCTTCAGGGATAAGGTTTAGGATCTTACATCTTTTTTTTTTTTTTTGAATTACAGTGCTATCATATTGAATTATTATCCATCTGACTCATTTAATTGTCCTTGTACCACAAAGTAGAAGCTTGTCACTTCCTTAGTGTCCTTTAGATAGATAGAACTTCTTGAAGCTGTGTGTCTTCCAAGGTTGTTTATTTGTAGCTGGTATAGTTTTTTTTTTCTGATACAAGTCTGTATGCATCCACAGCATCCATTCACACTTTTCCATAATCTTTGATTTCATGGGTGCGATGCTGGGCTCTGGAACAGTGTCTGTTACAACCCATTTTTTCCCCAGGAACATATTTAGCAATTGGGTTAAATTGCATTAGTCTTATTGATAGACGTTGGCATCACAGCAGATCTCGATGCAAGTGATGAGAGTTATAAGTAAGTTTATGGTCTATCATCAGTGTAAAAGAACTCAGTCTACACAGATATTTGTAAAAATTATCACATGCCCTATACTTGCCAGTCATTCCTTTTCAATCTGTGCATATAGTTTTCTGCGTCTATGAATGCGTGAGAGATAAATGAAACTTGCTTCCACTTAGATCCTTGTTATTGCAAGAATACATCAAGTAGGCCATGACTGCTTGCATCTGGAATAACCATCGTAGACTTGGTAACATCACAGTACTTGAGAACTGGAGCTGTTGAGATTATTTCTTTTACCTTTTTGAAGGCAATTTCTTGACTTGTCCTCCATAGCCACATAGCCATGTGTTGGATTTTAACAGTTCATTCAGTGGTTTTGTCACTATAGAAAGGTCTTGTGGGTATCGAACAAGGTCATTTATCATCCCCAGTACGTCTCAATTCAGGTACATTTGTTGGCACATTCAATTCTTAAATAACTTTTACTTTCTCAGGCCTAGGACTGATTCCATCTTTGTTCATTGTCTGTCTCAAAAACTCAGTCTGAGGTGTTTGGAAAATGATTTTTTCTTGTTTAGCTTCAGTCCAAACTGATTAATTAGGCTTAGAATATCACTGGCAGTTTCATTGTGTTCTTCCGTCAAAGACCCATATATCAAAATGTCATCCGTGAAAACTACAACTTCATTTGTGCTTCTTAACATTTCTGCCATCTTTCTTTGGAAAATTTCAGGTGAACTGGTAATTGCCAAAGCTAATCTCCAAAAGTTGAATTTGCCAAAGGGTATGAAAAATGAAGCCAGTTTAGAACTCTTTGGCTAGAAGAATTTTCCAGAATCTACTTAAGGCATCCAGTTTGGAGTATACAGTAACTTCTTTTGGTTTGAGAAGGAAGTCATCCATTGTGGGTGGATCTTTTTTTCTTTTACAACTATTTCATTAAGCCTTGTAAGATCCATACAGATTTGTATTTTTCCATTCCTCTTTATGTTGGCTCAGATTTTCTCAATAATGTGTATTTGTTCCATTCTCTTTAATTTAGTTTCCACTCTATGAAGCAATGAGCCAGGAATCCTAAAAAGTATATGTACACTAGATGATTCAGCATTGTGTTTTCAGGTTATTTATACTGGATTTCCTTTCCAAAGTCAAATATCTTCAAATATTTCTAGTTCTTCCACCTTTCACATGAGACCCATCATGGTTGCATGCTGAGACTGAGAATATATTTGGTCTTTGATCCTTAGATCCCGTACATTATGAATGCAAAACTTTCATAGGGCTAGTCGAGGCGATATCAGGAGATATCAACTCTGGGAGAGGTTGTAGGTGATTGTAGGTCCCTTTTGAGATGATGGTCACATCTGCTACTTAGTCAGTTTTAAAGGTAATAGTCTTCCTATGAATATTCAGTTTCACCCTCCAGACAGGGTCTGTGTCATCATGTTATCCCAAATATGATGGCTCTTGATTGTCTGCAATATTAGTCAGCTTCCTGATTGCTTTGGTACGGCAAACAGGAAAACATCCATATTTTGTGCCTTTATTACATATTTCATGTTTAGCTGGACATCTGTCTTGAGTTATGAATTTTTCCATATTCCATATATTTAGTCTGAAATTCTTGGTAGCCTAGGACTCTCTCATAGCCTCAGGGCTTTTATAGTAATTACTTTTGGAGTTCATGCTATGTCTGTTTACTTCTTCTAATCTAGTTTTAGGTTTAGCATTCTATTACACCTAGCACTCTTTGGGGCTGCAGGCAGGGGCTGCCCAGTGGTCTTAAGTGCCTGTACTCACTGAAGGCAGCAGGCAGATGGTAGGGGAAGGTCTGGAGGGGGGCAATGTACTTGATACTTACGAGAGGTAACAGGCAGAATTGGGTGTGTGTGTGCCTGGACAGAGAAGGGGTACCATGTACTCATTTGGGCGTCAGAAGTTGTGAAGAAGTGCCTAGTATCCATGGGGTATAGCAGTTGAGGGGAATGCGGTGCCTGGAATGGGAGGGAATGCACAGGGGCATCAGGCGGAGGGGAAAGGGTGCCCGAGAAGTTGTTTAATATTCATTGGGGACATCACCGAAGGAATGCCTGGTGCTTACCAGAGTTGAGCAGTTAAGGAAACCTTCTGTTCCTTGAGGACCTGTTGCTGCAGAGATCAGGTCAAGCAGTGTCAGCTGCTAAGACCCACCTACCTGCTTGCCTTGCTTCCAAGTTTCTTGCCCATCTCATTTACCCATTGCAGAGCAGCAGCCATTGACCAGAATATCAATCCTCTGCAGAGGCACACTGTGGTATCCGGCAGGGACTCTGCAAGGGAGGACCAAGGTATCCTTTCTCCTTTTAGAGCAAGGAGTTGAGTCCAGGGACTTCTGGCACATCAACATTTTGGGTGAAAATTAGTAGAAGTCAGATAATTACTTTAAACTCATGGAATTTTCAGGGAAAATTGGTAAAATCTGAAAACAAAAGGCCTTATATATATAATGAATGCCATCTTAAAGGACATTTTAATGATTTTGTTTTGTTTTAGAAAAATAAAGTCTGAGTGTTACTTTACCTCATGCAGAAGAAAGGGCTTGTTATACAAATATTTTTTAAAATGTGGGCTTTTATGAGCAGTTAAGTACTAAACTGGACTCCCTGTCATTTAGTTACTCCTACTCAGACCTACCAGCATTTAATTTGAATAATGTATCCTTTTTGCTATCACCCGCAGTTTCAGTGAGATAATTTCATTCATGATGTTCATGCTCCAGATTCAGAGCATTGAGTTCCTATAACTCCCATTGACTTCAGCAAGACAAAAATAATAGGAGTTGGCCTATAATTTTTGCAATTTTGTTTTCCATAATTATAGTTTTAATTATACTCAAAGAGCTTTGATCAGTTATATGACATCAGGACACTCAAAACACTGTCACTATCAAAAGCAGAAGGATTAATATAAAGGCCAGTGAGGGACACATATCATAAAGGTAATTAATTCACAGATTTTGTTCATTCAAATAAAACATTTTTTTTTCGTGATCAACTCGATTTCTGTGGCAGGAGTATTTCAAAGGGAATGTTTCAATATTCATCACATCAACATATCTCTGTTAAAGGAAATGAATAGGCAGTAGTCAATAGCACAGTTTAATTTATTTTGTGGAAGGAATGTTGTTTATCTTCCTATAACAAAACATTTTGTCAATCAAAAGAAGGTGCAAATGACTGTTTTACCTCCTTTGGAGCATCAGTGTGGATAAATTCTGAATAAATCTTTTGGGCTTGTGGGGCTATTTTAGAAGAACACTTGATTTTCTTGAAATCCTCACAGGCCAGCCAGAAGTCAATGTTTTCCTCACTGAACTCTGACTTCAGGAAGGTTCTAAAGGCAGCCAAGCCATCTGCAGAAATAGAAAAATAAATTAGAAGACATATATAAGCTATGTAGCAGTCCAGGGGGTAGAGGATGCTGGGGTCCAAAAACTGAATCCTGCGGTCCTTATTCTGTCTTTATTTGGTCTACGAGCCCCTGGGACAGATTCAACCTTTTATTAGACTTGATTCCACCTGATTCATTTCAGTGAGATTGTACGATTATTAAAGAACATTGCTTTTTGAAATTTGAATTTAATGGGAGTGTTATCTGACAAAAAGACCACAGAGTTTAGCTATATCAATGTAACCTAATGTCAACATTTGGGGGCTGATAACTCAGACAACTGCCATTAAAGAAAGGTAATTTTTTTCCTCTTTTCAAATATTCAAAACCATCAATGAGAGTTTTTTCCAGCTAAGAGCTACAGAATTTGACACGTGGAAAGTAATTTTAATTGGAATATATTTACTTGCATTAGAAAAACTGACTAATGCATGAAAATGATTAACTTTCCACTATTTACAGAAAATTATACACCATCAGAAAAGGTTTTAGGATTTAAGCACCATACTGGGACCTGGGAGATACCTTTGCCACAGAATTCCTCTGAGGCTTTATGAACCTGCTCAATCTTGTTTCACTTCAATCCCCATTGGTAGACTGGGGATACCCAGGAAATCTAGTTAATCTTGGAGTATTTAGATTATAAAAACTCCAGGATTGTGAATGTCTTGTTCTTTGTGCCTGTATAGTGCTGCCAGCAGTGGAACCTTAATGTTGGGTAAGGGCCTTTAGGTTCTACTATGATACAGATAATAGGTAATAATCCTGAATTCTGTAGCTTATCATGTGAAAAAACAAATTCTCCCATTCAGGAATCCCATTTCATGAGATAGTCTGTGGAAATTTAAAACTTATTTGGGGAGAGTGTAACTGTAATTTTATTTAAAGTCCATGTAAATGAAAAGGGAATATTTAAGAATGCAATTTAAATTCAAATTTTAAGACTTTATGCGTTTCAGTTGGCAAACTCCATCTGGTAACTGTACTTTAAACACAGAGAAATCCATTGTCTATTCTTGAAAGCTGTATAGGATTTGTATTGAAATTGGCACCAACATGGGAATGATGATGATGTCTAACAGTAGTTGCATTGTGGCAGAACTCTAGATTGATTCTGCACTGACTGAGATCAAAGGGACTTTTATAATTAAATTCAATGAGAGCAAGATGGAATCCTCTGCTAGGTCACAAGTAGTGGAAGGGCCAGGGAAGTACAGAAAGGGTATCTCTTTGGGGTAAGAACTGTCTTTTATTCTGTATATAGCACTTTAGGACTTCGTATTATTTTGACAAAAACAGATGTATGTCATGGGCCAAGGGAGAGGATGACCAGAAATAATGACTATTAAATTAGGAATGGTGCATAACCTGAATTGCAGATGCTGGTTGGGAAGCTGCTCATTGACAGAGCAGGTACCACTTGTGACAGGCATTTATTAAACCTCTGAGGAACTAAACCCCCCTACTCCCTCGAAAAAGGGCAGCTTTTCCACCTGCCATATAAAAAGTCATCATACAAAGAAAGCACATGAAAAGCCATGCAACGCGGGAACAGCATAGGCCAACATAAGGGTGAAACATGTTATTGCAGGAATGACCGCACCACTCCCATAGTTAACTGTTTCCAGTCTGTCCTCTTGTTTTCAATCACTGATAGCTTCCTTTCATTTTCACCATTTTGGCTGAAATGTACGTTTTTGCTCTGTGTCTGCATGAAGATTAAAAGGGGGATTGGGAGAGGTCTAAGTGAAAGCTATTCAACTGTGGTGGAGGATGGGTGAGGAGAGTGGAAAACACAGTTTTAAAAAACAAACATGCAAGCAAATTTTGAATGGCTCTATAGCCAGAATGGTGTGCGGTTTAAAGATGATGTGAAAATATCCATGAACGGAAAAATACCTTTGCCTGGTTTGGTTTGAATTACTAGTTCATATTAATGCACTGAGCATGTGCAGGTTTCTTTCCACTTAGCTTGTAAAGTGAGCAGTTCACAGAAGATTCTCTATGGCTAAATTAGAAGCATAGATTAGAAACAAGAGTATCAGTAAAAATTAATTGGTCTACTAGGCCACCTAAATTACTTTGGAAAGCTCCAGTCCTGTTACACATATGTGATAAACTTTGAGCATGTGAGTAGCCTTACTAAAGTATATAAATTGAAGCTTGTGTGTTCCCAAGATCAGGGCCTAAGTTAGCTTTGTGATATAACTGCCTTGTTCCTTCAATGGCACCTGAGAAGACTGTGCTGCTGGTTGAAAAGAAAATGACCAGTATGTGGCTGCTTACTGCATGTTAAGCACTGTATTACAAAAAACCGTCCTAGAAAAAAAACAAAACAAATCACATTACCGGTCTAACAGCTGAAAGTTCATTTATACAGAAATCCTTAATTTTACATCATTCTGGCTGTGTAAAGAAACTCTTTGAGGCCAACTGCCAAGGAGAATACAAAAATACCCTCATCCTGGTGTGTATATTTTAGTTCATCATATAATACCATGTGAGGTCTTAAATGAAAGCCAGGGTCATGCTGATCATTAATATAAATGTGAAATGTATGTATGGATACCATACAAGGAGTTATACATGCATGCAGAAACTATGTTTTGAAGTCTTTATCAACACGACATTGAGAAATAGGCTTTTTGTCTCATAAAAGATGCTTATTCACCACTGACTGCACACCTTAGTAGGACTTTTTTCTTGACCTGTTCCTTTATTACCGGTCACCTCCATTCCCTGCTCCTCTTTTTATCTTCTGGGCATCTGAATGGAGACATACTTACTTTGCATAACTGCAAAGTTCTAAGCTGTCAGAGTTTAGGCTATTTGAGAACTTACATGGGGAGTTTGAGTAAGAGAGTATGTGTGGGCGGGAGTGAAGGTTGGTTGGGGGTGAATGAGGACGGTATAGCTTCCTGTTCTGCTAAAATCAGAGAGATAGGGGAAAGCCCCATCTCCTCTCCCTGGTTTGCATTAGGAGCACAACACCACAGCTCCAGACGCAGTTTGAACATACTTTACATATTTCTTATGAATGGATTACAACAGACTATTTACCTACTACATTATTCTAACCCTATCTATGTAGCAATGCTCTTCTATGCTTTAACCGCAGAAACTCAAACTTCTGTGGATAGGAAAACTGGAATCAAAGTCAAAGTGGAGGATGCTCTAGAAAGTGTGGGCCAAATTCTACCTCCTATTCAGCCCGTGCAACACCATTGAAATAATCTAAACCATTCAGATTCTTCAGTGGGGTTCTAATAGAAGGTATATTTCATCCTGTGTGCATTTTTTTAAAATGTAGCTAGTGATATTTAAAACTATCTGTAGGTAGCATATTTAGCTCAGATTGACATTTAATTTTAACATCTTTGGGCTTGAGTCTGCTCCCAGTGTAGACAGGTAAGCAGGGTGAGATTGAGTACATTTATAATCAGAGGTACTTCTTACCTTTATTTGCCAGTAGTGTATCCACAGACTCGGACCATGCCATTGTTTCTCTAGGGGTTGACCTGTGGAAACAACATCTACCCTTGAAAATAGCATTGTGATCTTTTGCCTATGCAGTCTATGGTAGTTTTTCTGCTGCTTGGAACACATGTCACCATCACCTTATTAACGAAGCAAGATGAATAACTTATAGCATGGCACCATAAATCAAACAGTAAAAGGTTAAAAAAAAGTATGATTTTTTGTAGCATGCAGATAACCATACAGCACTGCAAAGTAGAATGTAATTTGACACTGGCAACTTGATTATTAATCTAGGAGACAGTTATAATAATGTTTGCAATTGGCTGAACTGTAGTAAAGGTACAGGAGAGATATTACAGCTCTGTAGTGGAGTGCTGGACTTCTCGAATTTGAATGGATTAACCATTAATTTATATGACACTTTTGCTTGGAATGACTAGAATTATCTAAAAAGGTATCACACTAGCTACAGTGTGATAAATGGACTACATTTCAGTTTCCTAGTGATATAAAAAACGGATCCATTCATAGTTTTGGTTCTTAACAAGGTTTTGATTAAGTGTTTGTTAAAGCTGTAATAATCTTTCTTTTTTGATTCCAACTAGTGTTGGGGGATCCCTCTCTCCCATCTTTAAGAAAGCACAAGAATACAATTTCTCAGTTCATTCTCAGTTCTGGGCTTATGTATCAAAATCTAGGAATCTATTAGGGCAGAATAAAATCTTCTCTAAACTAGTTAATTTTAATTGCTCCTTCCATACAGGGAAGCATCTTTTTGGGCTTGATGCATATGCGGACTGGTCTGCAGCAGAAATGCTGAGCAACTGAAGTATTATCCATTGCCTGTCCAATGAATAAAACCCATTATTATGTAAGTTTTCCAACCAAGGGGACATCTCATGCAAAGCAGTCAAGGGTTGTTTATATGTTCTGTTTATTAGGCTGGCTACTTTTTTTTTAAATGTCCACTTTTCTAAAGATTTTACTGGATAACAATATTCATAGCACAAATTAGTCTAGCTTAGATGATTTATATTTTAGCATGTCATCAAGATGTGCTTTGCAGAGCAGAATGACTGTGCCACTCAAATGTATGTACTTTTAAGGCCATGTCTTCATTAGAAAAAAGATTTATTGTGAACTAAAATGTTATAATCCTAACATAGACAAGACAAATTGTAGATACAACTTTTTAGCTATGCTTAACTTCAATCAGACAGCATGCTTTGTTTAAACTTGGATTTTAACACTTTTTAAATACACCTTTTTTTTCTGGTGGAGACAAGGCTACATGCAGTGATGGCGAGGATGTGTGTAAAGTAGCCCTGATTTATGTGAAAATTTACAACAACATAGCTGAGCTGACCTGTCCACTTTGTAAACAGTACTAGGTCAGCAGAAGAATTCTTCCATCAACCTTGCTCCTGCATCTTGGAGAGGTCAATTAATACTGTGACTAGAGAACGTCTCCCATTCCTGTAGTGAGCTTCTATAATGCAGTGCTACAGCTGGAGAATGATAGCATTTTAAGTGTAGTCATAGTCTCAGAGTATTTTTCTATTAGTTAATTGATTGCCAATGCAAATGTTTGTGACTTATGGGATCAGTTTAGGCAAACAAATAAAACAGTTGGGGGGGTGTCTCTCCTAGTCTTTTCAAGTGTGAACTACCCTGAGTTAATCAATAACTTCAAAGTAAAAATCTTGAACTCAGGAAGTAGATGACCCCTAAAATGAAGAGAAACCACCAGCACACAGAATCACAGTGGGATGAGGGGGAGTTTGGTTGCATGCGCCAGAAAAAAAACTTGTACTAAAACTATCTTGGCATTTGTGAAGCCTTCATTTTTAGCAATTGTGGGAGAGGATCTAAGCTTCATTACTTAGTTCATAGTTCATAACCAAAAATTAGTGGGAGGAGGTGTGTTGTACAGAGAAAAATGTCAATCTGTCTCTTTGAAAGGACAAAGCAGAAAGTGGCTGGGGCAGAGATGTGGTCTGTTCTTAAGCCTTTCAAAAGCAATTATTTGTCATTGGTAAAGGGTTTTGGTATGGTAGAGAAAGCAGAGTGTCCAACCCCTCATGTTTGTGTAGGTTACTGGTTTGAACAGCAGAGGTGATAGGTGCTGTAGATCAAGGAGGGGCTTGTTAATAAGCCAGCTAAGTGAGGCGGGGAATCACTCACCTCCATCAGGACACAACTGCAGGATCTCACTGACAAGAAGATGTCAGAGCAGGAACTTGAGCTTCAGATATATAAGATATTTCTTTTGCCTTTGCAGCTAAGCTGGGATAGCCATATTTGGTTTAGTTTATCAGGAGAGAAAATCCAGATATATGAAGCAAACAGTTTGTTTCAATTCCATTTTTTTTTCTTTTCTGTAAATCTTGTTTATGAATTTGACTAAAATTATTGTTGGATGAGTGACTTCACTCTCAAGTCCACAGGAGGAAAGAAAACCCCATCACCTGTAAGGAAAAGTGCTGAAGGATAATGAGTTTCTTTAACCTACACCTTCTCTGGCTCATTGTGGACCGACGTGTTTTATTCCACCAGTTGCGTTACTACTAGGATACAGCTGGCAAATGCGAGGGGTATCTCTTCACTGCACAGTAAACCTGGGCGATTTCAGAATTGCTAACTCTCTGAAAAGCCTCATCTGACTGGCTTCAGGCCACATTTGCCCACCTTCTAGAGCTGAGTGGCCAACCAGACCTGCTACAAAAAGGCCTGCTTTCTTTCTCCTTTTTCTTCAGCAACCCAAAACCATTCTCACAGAGGGGAAGGTGGAGCAGTGAGTTAAAGAGCCCAGCATCTCAGGGTAATTCTGCTGTCTTCTCCTCCACTCCCTCCTTGGGACCGGTGAGGATGAGATGGCATTTCTGCTCTTCTCCCTACTCAGGGAAGGTCATATCTCCCAACACTTACAGTGCCTAATGTGGGGATAGATCCTGCCACCAGGATGGTGGGAGGACTGGGGAGTAATTGATGAGCAAGTCCACCCCACACTCATCCTGTACCTGTGGCTCTTGGGTCTCCCATCCTATGGGGATGACTGAGCTGCATTCCAGGTGTTATGACCTGGCTTCCAATGTCACTCACTCACATTGGCCTGATGGCCCTCTCCTCACCCCTCTCTCCATCTGGAGGACCAGGACGAACCAGGGCAGTGCTGTAATCTGGTGCTATAAGGCCAAGTCATAGAGCTGAGCCCAGCCAGCTCCAGCAGTGCTGGGACAATTTGTAAAGTGGGGTAATGAGAGCCAGTGAACCGAATTGTAAACCCTGTATATGATGGAAACCACTTCAAGCCAGGGGGTGTGGCAGTGTCCCCAGCACCCTTAGTTGCAGTATCTATGGCCAGCCCTGTGGGACAGTAGGTATATGGGTGTTTTTTGGGTCAAAAGAAGTCAGTCCCGTGAGACTCAGGACTGTTGGAAAGTGTAGAAGAGGAGGAGATGAAAAGCCGCTGGAAATGCCACCCCAGCCTGGAAAGGAGAGAGGGACAGGGGCCCTGCTCTGGAGGGTAGGACTGGACATCTCTCTCTCTCTCTCTCTCTCTCTCACACACACACACACACACACACACACACACACACACACACACACACA
>ML685794.1:12506984-12519374 GCA_007922175.1 Pelusios castaneus | reverse complement strand
ACACACACACACACACACACACACACACACACACACACACACACACAGACAGAAGGAATGGGGTTGGAAGGAAGGGAATTGGGTTAAAAAAACAAATAGAGGAGGCGACCAGCACTTGAGAGTGATTTCGTTTCCAGCCCAAGGTATAGCTAAGCTCTGATTCTAACCTATAACCAGTTAAGTTAGCCTTCACTTAAGCACCTCCAAACTGTGGTCAGAAGTTCTTCTGTGTGAATGGTTAGGAAGTTTGAGCTAAATTGGGGTAAGATCCTGGGTTAACTATGCAGTGAATACTTACCCTAGGTGGAAAATCAGAAGACTAAGAAGGAGATGTGAGTTGAAGTAGATTGTTGGTAACAATGTTCTCATCCAAAATACTCCCACAAAGTAAACTGGGTAAGGAAATCACTTATTCAGAACAATGAAGGGTCTAAAATTTAGACTTTAAATTGACCCTGCTATGTTCCAGATATTCAAGTCTAGTTATTTCCTCCCTGAGACATAGACCATTAAGATGCAGCCCCTGATGAGACAGGAGTGCAATCTGCTAAAAATAGACTTGGTGATTATTGGCTCGCTGAAGCCCTGCAGGCCTCCTGTGTCTATCAGCTATGGAGGCTATACGTATTTCTCGGAGGGGAGCAATCTCCCTCCTTTGTAGCTGCATAACACCTGATCAGGTATTCTATGCTGCTTCTTTCTCCAGACTAGAAATGAGAGGGCAGATTCTTTCAGGGTAAACTTGGACATCTGCTAGTCAGGAGAGAATTTTATAGAAACCTTTGATGTGAAATAAGTTATGCCATTGTCTGCCTGACAAATCTGTTCCTGACATCATCTAAAATGACCCTGGTAGGAACTGATGCTCCTATATATATTGACTTTGAAAGCCATGCTTTGAGTAATAACTAAAACTCGTCAAACTCTTGATTCTGAATAATATATTGAGGGGTCTTTTGACATTTTTGACAGTTATGATTACTATATATGTTTTGATATTCTTTACTGGTTACTGAGAGCTAGATTGTCACAGCTGTTACTGAGATGCACAAGGGGGTTGGTGAGTTATATTGCACACATGGTTATAAAAGCATATTATAAACAATAATTGTATTCATTAATTTGTATTTATGAAGACACAATATGGGAGTCTCAACATATTATTATGTAAGTGCCATTGTTTTCAGAAGAGTTTCTATAAGGTGAATGCATTGATGCTATAAAATTGCAAGCATTATTTTGAAGTAGCTGTCAATTTACTTGCATCATAACTGTGCAAAATTATACACATAAAAGGAATACAATTGCATATGTATAATCTAAATATATTCAGTATAGATTAAAAACACAAATCAAAACAATAGAATATGTTATATGAAATTGTGCCATAGTCCTCTGACAATCTGTGGGCCTGCTCTCTGCTGCCTTTGGTGAAGTTACGGCTGCAGAGAAATTGGACGAGTAGATGTAACAACTTTAATCAATTATATAATAAATATGTGGGAAGCTGAGGGAATATTTAACTGCTTTCAAATCTCGAGGGGAAACAGAATGAAAGGCCAGGGCAAATCAGACGGAATGGATCTAATCCTGCATGCTTTCCTCATGAGAGTAGTGACCTTGCTGACTTAAGTGTGATTACTCTCCTGAGTATGGGGAACAGAATCTGCCCCAAGGACCAAAATCAGCATTTTCATTATAAACTAGGAAGGAAGTAAAAATTGTCCAAACTAATCAGATGTCAACTGTCCCATTCCATACATGTTCTCAGATAAAAATAGGCATAAAACAACAACTCACTTCACTGGCATTTTTCGTTCCACTGACTGACTGTCACAGGTAATGCAGAGTTTTTCTTTTTGACTGATCTTCAAGCTGAAGGTAATATGACAGCAGGAACATTACAATTAGTATGCAAATAACCAAACAGCGGGTTGCAAATTGACATTCTGTTTTTACCACTTTCTTTCAAATTATTTCTGTTTCAGAAACATGGCTTGCTTTTGATCATCACCAGCCTAATTTAATCCCCCCAGCGTAAGGAATAGCTATTTAATTAAGCATGGTTTAGTTGGAAACATCTCTCAAACTTTATTTATATTCGGGGCAACATCTTCACAGAGACATCATTGTGTGGGCCACCTCCTGGTCTTGAAATCATGTTGTTATCAGACTGCCGATCATGGTGAGAAAGGTGGCAATCTGTGCCCGTTCCTCTTGCTCCATTTCTTTTCCTGCTTCCTTCCTACTTAATTCTAACTCCATTAAACAAAACAAAACCACCAAGCAAACAAACCCGACACTGCATACAAAGTGGTGCCAGTTCTTTACTGAATTCTTTTATGTTGTAGCTACATCTCCTGTCCTCTGCCTATTTGTGTCGTTTGGTTGTAAGCTCTCTAAAACAGAATTGTTCCTTTTGTGTATTTGTACAGCACCCAGAACAATGGGGCCCTGGGCCTTTGCATGCTATAATAATATTAGTATCTAGTCCTACTACTAGTAATGTGATCATGCCACATCCCAGTGGCAACTACAGCAATTCTTTCAGAATAAATCTCTTTTCCATACACATTCTTTATGTATTTCAGTAGAACTTAATGCTATGAGTGTATTTTCTTTCTGGAAAAGCTAGTCACACTGTGTCCTTCTGTTCTTCGTGTTTTCTTCTTTCTCTCTGTTTTTTACCCCCAGTTTCCCAGTACTTGCTTCCTGCTGCCTGATTCTTCTCCTTCTCCTGCATGTTTCTCTGTCCTTCCTCTTGTTTCTTTCTCCCCCACTCCTCTGAACATGAAAAGAGTCTAGTGACACTTTTAAAAATTAACAAATTTGTTTGTTTTGCTGAGCTAGACTAACACAGCTACCCCTTTGGAATCTGTCCCCTGAACATATTGGTCTGCAGACTGGTTTCTTTCTCCTCTCTTCATGCTCTCCCACTGTTCACTGCACATTTTGCCCAGCTGACTGCTTGGTATTAGATTTTCTTGGGGACCTGATCTGTATGAATTAATTAGTATCATTCTGGACAATTTTTAATCAAGTGAGACCTACATGAAGGACTGTTTTCAATAAGTAACCACCACATTATGGACCACTTCAAAGAACCATTATGCAGTTTCCAGTACAATTTTGGTTGACCTTTATTGAAAGGCAGACTCTGCTACGCAACCAATATTTGCTGGTATTCTGGAAAATCAATTGAGACAAGTTTTTATTGTGTTGGCTTTTAAAGGGTAACTGTAGCTATATCTTGGATAGCCTTAAATAACTTAGCCTTGGAAAGATTAATATAGTATTTTGAGAAGAGTGATTCAAATATCCCCTTTAAAACGTCTTCAGTATTTTGGAAACTTCATTAGTTTTTAACGTCTGTTTATTAAAGCAAATTTGATTGATCTTGAAATTTAAAAAAAAACATAGTTTAATTGAATGTGCATTAAATACTTCAGCAATACTTAACAACATCCTCTGCACCAAGATATAAGATACTTTCATTGATAAGAAAATACAGATTCTTGTCATTTTCATGGCAGTACGAGTTAAATGCAAATATATCACATATCAACAAACTCTTATCTAAAAATAATTATAAAATCTAAAAAAACCCAACATTAACTTTGCAATTTTATAAACCCCAAACCTGTAAGTAGTGACTTGTTAGTGTGTTCAAAAAGTATTCTGAAGTTTCAATTGTTTTAAAATAGTAGCTTGGGTTCCCATAGGTTACCGGTGTAATAGAAAAAAAAAAAACATCTTAAGTATTCAAATAGTATGCAAAGTATTCAAATAATATGGATAAAAAGGGATTTTCTTTTTCTCTCTAAGGCCTATATTTGAACCCGGTAGTTCAAACATTAAGCTTACTTTTAATAAGTAAATTTTTAAAAAATGCTGTATAGGCAAACAAAAAGAACTGGAATCTAGCCCTGAAGCATTGCTCTTGGGTGTGCAAGCCTCACTTCAGGTGTTTTTTTTCCTTTCATTTTCCCACCTTTAAAAAAAGCTAATTATTGAAGAAACATGCAAATATTTATTTTCTCCCAAATCCCTGGTCTTTCCTCTCTTTTCTTAAGACTAATCAGTCATGGATGTGCTTCTAATTTTGTATTTACTGACTGCTAAAGTTTGCCCTTTTGTTAACTAATTGTGTAGGTGAGTAAAGTCGCCCCATCAGCTCCTCTTATGTGGCTGTGGAAGAGTTACATATTCTTTGGACCTGGGTCAGAGCTCAGCCTTTGAACTCCAGGTTTTGCTCTACTGCAGGAAAGTGAAGGTGGCAATAAAGAAGACAGGGTATGGTCTGTCACCTTTCCAATACACTTGCCAGAGAAGCAGGATTGTTGTTCTTGGGGAAAAAAGCTGCACCCTGTAAAAGGCTGTCTCAATTTACTCCTCGTAGGAGCAAGGAGGGACAGGGGATGAACTCTGACTCTCTGATTACACCTATAGTAAATGTACAAAATTCTGAAAGGATGAAAGAAATGTTAGGGAAAAAATAACATTTTACCAATATCTTTTCATTTTGAAGAGTAATGTTCTCCCTAAAAAGTAATCTAATTTAATGATGATTTAAAAGGGAAATTATATTGATCATTCTGGGTGACCCCAAAGGCACATTTAAAATAAAAATTGGGAGCAGTGGAAAGATAGCAATTCAGAAAGTTTGTATTAGCATATTCCAAAGCTTGTACAGGAATTTCTCCATAGTAGTTCCATTATCACAAGCCTGGTGTTGTTTTTTCAAGGACTTTTGGGAGACAGGGGACCACATTTTGATTAGAGTTATCAATACTGTCAATCCTAAACATTTACAAATCAAGATTTGGGTGTCAAGAAGCTTGATATTGGCTTAAAAAATGATGAGAAAGAGAATGTGCATAGAGAATATGGAAATGGGCTCTGTCCAAACAGCTTACTCTTAACTATGACAAGACAGGACACTGCATTAGGCAAAGAGATGGAGGGGAGGGAGGAATAAATAAAAATAGGTTATGCAGCTTCCTGGCTGGCGAAATCTGTAATTAATTTACACAGAGCCAGATTTTGACTGACCGCTGCTCAGGTGTACCAGGAATGGGGAGAACACGGTTACTGGATCCCTCAAAGAAAGCTATGTATGCTGCAATGCATTACTCCTGGCAGAATCATGACACATTCCTTGCA
Organism: Pelusios castaneus; assembly: GCA_007922175.1. Taxonomy (NCBI): domain Eukaryota; kingdom Metazoa; phylum Chordata; order Testudines; family Pelomedusidae; genus Pelusios; species Pelusios castaneus. The sequence goes on along the minus strand of ML685794.1, from coordinate 12,514,211 downwards.
AGCACAATTGACCACAAGCTCCTCCACAAGCGCCTTCCTGACTAATGTACCCTGGTATGAGATCTTCTGTGCAGCACCATAGTGCTCTGTCCATGTCTTCACAGCACACCATGCCATCGACCAGTGAATGGCCATTGATGCCACCAGTGGCCATGCCATCCTGCAGCAGACCCTCCCCATCAAGTCTGTGCACTCACCTCCAACCTGTTCACTGATCCATACATAAAGAGGCCATCACTCAAAGAAGAGGAGGTTACTTACCTGTAACTAGATGTTCTTCGAGCTATGTGGTCCCTATTTGTATTCCAATATTTAACCACCTTCCCCTCTGCTGCGGATTCTCTGTGCTGCAGTAAGAGGCAAACTAAGGGCGGATCTCCCTGCACAGCTTCTTATAACCTCTAATGGAGTATGTGGTGATGTAAGGGGGTTATGCTGGTCAATAGAGACCATTGCTGAAAAACTTCTGGCTCTGATGCATGGCTCGCATGCACATTCGCATCTGGAATACAAATAGGGATCACATATCTCAAAGACTCTCCAGTTATAGGTAAGTAACCTCCTTTTCTTGGGTTGTGGTTCAAACAGTAACACATACATCAGATGTCCTGGAAGGATCTCTCATGATGCCCTCACTCAGAAAGAGTTGGACCATATCATCACACATGACAGGCATCTTTTCACTTCTTGCAGAATATATTACAGTGCTATGGAAGTTTGTAAAGGGCATAGGCATCCACTCTGCTGGACTTGATCAGTGAGCTGCATAATGGAATCCACTTCCTATGTATGTCTGAGGAATTAGCTGTCGGCACCTTTTAAATCAGTATTTAAATCAGTGGTATCAAGCAGGTCTGTGTTTTGGCCCTTGCACTCTTTCGTCAGGAATGGATTTCAGAATGCAGTATTCCATCAGGTCCATAGACATTAAGATCTGTGATCTTTCACTCTCAGACATTGCCTATGCTGCTGCTGCTGCTATTCTTTTAGTACAGAGTGCTGATGAGTTTCATGAGGCCCTCCAGAAAATGGAGGCAAAGTTGGATAAGGTTGGCCTCCATGTTTCGTAGTTAAAGACAAAGCTGCAAGGACGTATGAGTTCAATCTCTTTGAGTAATGAAACTGTTGAAACAGACTCCAGTTTTTGCTATTTGGGTTCTATACTCACCAATTCCTCCAATTCTCACTAATTTATTTAGGCATAAGCTTTCATGGGCTAGAACCCATTTTGTCAGATGCATCTAATGAACTGGATTCTAGCTTATGAAAGCTTATGCCCAAATACATTTGTTAGTCTTTAAGGTGCCACAGGACTCTTCATTTGTTTTACTGAACAAGACTAACACAGCTACTGCCCTGGACCTCTCACTTCTCTGGTTCTCCACCAGACTGGCATCACAGCATCTGCTGGGGTTGCTTACAACAAGAATAGTATCAACATCATCTCGGCACAATAACCAAATTCAGGATCTACTTGTGCTGTATCTTCTCCATACTGTTGTACAGTTGAAATATATGGACACTGTGCTGTTCAGTCTGGGAAAAGCTGGAGACCTTCTACACAAAATGCCAACATTGTACATTGGGCATAAAGTGGAATGACTTCATTTGTATGCAGATGTTTATGCTCCCTCCGGTCTATAGACTATTAGGGCCATTGTTTGTAGATGGCATCTTGTGCTTTTTGGGTATGTTGTGAGAATGCCATAAAATGTTTCAGCAAATACTGTTCTCCAAGTGGATTGTAACATATGGGATAAAAATTCCACCAACTGAGGGAAGAGGTTGATCCAGAGGCAGACCACCTATTACATAAGTGCATCAAGCCTCTTCTGATGTTGGAGTCTTGGACTCCCAGACCCTTGCAGTTGTACAGGAATGGACCAAATGGCAAATGATCCCCTGGCTGACAATTTGGCCAAGTGTTGAAGAAGAAGCCTAAAGGCTGCTATAAAATTTATTGGCTATTAATATGACAATGGTGTCAGTGGTTTACTGGGATGCAGTGACTTAACTTCTTGTTGAGCCAATCACTAAACAAACAAGTTTGTTTAAATTTATGAGAGATAATGAAGTCTGCTTCTTCTTTACAATGTCACCTGAAAGTGGGAACAGGCATTGCATGGCATTGTTGTAGCTGGCATTGCAAGATATTTATGTGCCAGATGCGCTAAACAGTTGTATGCCCCTTCATGCTTCAACCACCATTCCACAGGAGATGTGTCCATGCTGATGATTCCTTCTGCTTGATAATGATCCAAAGCAGTGCAGACTGACACATGCTCATTTTGTTTATCTAAGTCAGATGCCACCAACAGAAGATTAATTTTCTTTTCGGTGGTTTGAGTTCTGTTTTTTCTGTTCTGTTGCATCAGAGGGTTGCTCTTTTAGGACTTCTGAAAGCATACTCCACATATTGTCTTGCTCAGATTTTGGAAAGTACTTCAGATTCTTGAACCTTGGGTTGAACATTGTAGCTATCTTTAGAAATCTCACATTGGTACTTTGTTTGCATTTTGTCAAATTTGCAGTGAAAGTGTTCTTAAATTGAACATGTGTTGGGTCATCATCCAAGACTGCCATAACATGAAATATATGGTAGAATGTGGGAAAAACCATGACAGGAGACATATAAGTCTCACCCAAGGAGCCCAGTCACAAATTCAATTAATACATTCTTTTTTAATGAGCGTCATCGTCATGGAAGCATGGCTTCTAGAATGGTGACTGAAGCATGAAGGGTAAATACCTTAACAATACCCACTACAACAGTGCCCTGAGAATGCCAGTTCTCACTTTCAGGTGACATTGTAAATAAGAAGCAGGTAGCATTACCTTCTGTAAATGTAAATTTACTTGTTAGTCTTAGTGATTGAACAAAAAGTAGGACTGAATGTATTGTAGGTTCTAATGATTAGTTATGTAACAAAAATGTACATTTGTAAGTTGCAGTTTCACAGTAAAGAGATTGCTCTATAGTATTTGTATGAGGTGAAATAAAAAATACATTTCTTTTGTTTTTTTTAAAGTGCAAATTTTGGTAATAAAATTATAATATAATGTGAGTGCTATACACTTTGTATTCCGTGTTATAATTGAAATCAATATATTTGAAAAACTGGAAAAACATCCAAAATATTTATAATACATTTAAATTGGTGTTCTATTGTTGTTTAATAGTACGAGTAAAACTGCACTTAATCACAATTATTTTTAATCAAGTTAACTCAGAACAAATTAATTGCTTGTGATAACTGCGATTAATTAACAACCCTACTAAAAATGTCATAAGAAGTGCACTGGAATGACAAAAGCATTTGTACAATCCTTATTCACATACTTATGTAACCAAACAGCCCTATTAACTTTCAATGGGACTAATCACACAGCTTGGATTGCCATGCAAGACCTCTGAGTTTGAACCTTTGCCATATATGTGTCTGAACTCTGTTGAGTTCAGTGGGGCTAATTGTGTGAATACGTAAGTGTTGCTCAATGTGATTGTAACGGTTTCAGAATCATGCCACAATTAATGTATTATTTGTTATCTTATTCCTATTTTACATGGTAAATAAATTCTCAAATTATAGTAGCTTCAGGCCTACTTTATAAGGAAAGGACAGAATTAATTTGTGTAAAGGCAGAAATGTAGCTTTGGAATTGTCTGAGAAGAAATCTGAAAGGAAACTTAACAGACATCCTTTTTACAGGATCTTTAAAAAGAGCACATAGTAAATTATAAACTGGAGTAGAAAGCTTTCTGAAAGAAAAGTACACTTTGTAAAATTACTTGTATTGATTTAAAGCTTCCTTTCTACATTAGCTGGCAAAAGCAGTAGTATCACAACGACAATATTGCGAAGTGGGACATGTAAAATGAAGTATGGCTAAGTAAAAATTCATTTGTGTAACAAAATCTTAAAGAATCTTTCTCTGATATGAGAGTTTGATTTTAAGCCTAAATAGTCAATTCCCTGACATTACTGACATATTTATGACTTACAGCACTCTATGAAAAGTACATATTTCTTTTTCTAGAAGGGGGCAAAACAAATCACACCAAAGAACTGATATGTCATTTTGTAGTGCTTATTCTATTTGGCTATGTCTACACTAAAAAAGTTAAGTCGACTTTGCTAAGTCGACTTTAATAAGGTCGACTTAAAGTCAACCTTATTAAAGTCGACTTAACAAAGTGTACTAAGTTGACTTAGCTTTAAGTCGACTTAGTCCACTTTGTTAAGTCGACTTAACCACCCTTAAGTCAACTTAAGAAAGTCGACTTAAGGGTTACTCCATGTCCACACTGTCCTTAAGTTGACGTAAGGAGTCGACTAAAGCGTTAAGTCGACTTAATGAGTGATAGTAACAAAGTCGACTTAAGCTTTCATTAAGTCAACTTAAGGAATTTCTTAAGTCGACTTAAAGAAAGCCAAGTGTGGACATGGCTTAATTTAAGTCAATTTAAGCCTCCTTAAATCGACTTAAATTGCCAGTGTAGACATAGCCTTTAATCTCCATTGCCCCGCCCCATCAAAGGCACCTGTATGACAGTAATTAACTATGAGCTACAGTGTATAGTCATAGAGGACCAAAAGCTTTGCTTCCTTTTCTCTTAAAATATAATGAGCATGCTGACAGTGCTGAGAGCTTCAGCTATTCTAAATGGGAGGGCTTAAAATTTTGCATTTACTTTAAATCCTGGGTGACTCTAGTTCCAGGTATTAGCTCCAGTGAGAGAGGGAAAAAGATGGTAGTCACCCTTAACATTTATGGATACAGTCTTTTTCTAGGCACCTGTAAATAGTCACAAATGTAATTTCCTGTCAGTGAGAATGAATTTCTCTTAATTTGAGCTGGAATAGCTCACTGTTTTTTAACATTATAAAGAGGAGTGGAAGTTATCAAGTCAGAGTACACCAGTGAATCAGGCAGTAACAACTCTTCCAATCAATGTTGTCATTTGTTGACCATTTTAGGTTTTCTAAGCCCTTATATTCAGAGTGAGCTTTTGAAGTACTAAATGTGTATGAGCAATCTCAGATGCGTATGTGTTTGTAGTATGTATACACCATGGGGGAGATTTTCAAAAGAACAAAAGGGTGTTAGGTATCTATCATATACTGATGTCTAATGAGGCTTGTGGACCTACATCTGTTTTGTGCTTTTGAAAATCTCCCTCCATACTTTTGAAATAAAGCAAAAGATGTTGAATACAGCTGCAGACGTTTTCTAGATCTTTAAACGTAAGAGAAAAAGGAAGAAGTTAGAACATTATACAAGATGAAATGTGAAATGAAGTCATACAGATGACAGAAGTGTTCAAGCATTAAATAATTACTTTCTCAGAGTATTTGCATGTTGTAGCATGACACCTGAAGAATTCCTTCTTACTAACAATGAACTGAACATGTTTGACCCAGAGCTGTATGTTCATGAATCATGATATTTGTGGCCCAACTATAATGGCAGGTATATTTAATCTAGGGAGTCTTCCAGATAGATTATTATTATCACTTTTGAAAAGACGAGGTGTTATACACTTGTCTTCACTAATCAGGGAATTTATATCAATAAAATAATAGCATATTACTGGCATAGTAAAAATGGCTGATGGGTAAGTCAGATGAGATGAAAGTTATTCCGTACAAAGGACCAGCATGTGTCCTGTGTACATATAAATCCCCCAGAAGACCAGTTTTTGAGGTCTTACATGAAGTATCTATCGGGCTACTGTGGGTCCTGTAGAGAACAGTCATTTATACCAGAGCAACCTATGGCTAATCATTGCATTCCTAGTGTAATAGTATTTTCTGGCACCTTTTATGCATTTGATTTTGACTAGCACAGCCAGGTAATGGAAAAGTATATGCATAAACAGCAGTGCAAACTCCGTTTACACAACTAAACTCTTTGGAGCAAAAATTGTCATTATGTTCTGTGTTGTCTCTAGTACCTACCACAATGGGGTCCTGATCCATAACAGGGGCTTCTTGATACTAGGATGCTACTGCTGTTGGTAAATAGGTATATTTCACCATTTAAAAAAAACTCTGGTCATGTCCCTTAAGAGTGCGCCATATCAATTTTATGTATGTGTTGTTATGTGTTCCACCTGAATCTAGGCCATCTCACTGTTAATTATCAATGACAACAGAGTCTTGTGGCACTTTTAAAGACTAACAGATTTATTAATCGCATGAGCTTTCGTGGGAGAAAATCCCACTTCGTCAGACGCTTTGAAGATAGGAAAGTTACAGAGTGGGAGGAAATTAAATGCAGGGGAGTGTATGACATAGCATCAGATCAGGCTGTAACAGCAAATCAAAGTAGGTGTTAGGATTCAAAACACTCCTCTATGTGCTGTTCCCCAGTGTTTTGAATCCTAACACCTACTTTGATTTGCTGTTATAGCCTGATCTGATGCTATGTCATACACTCCCCTGCATTTAATTTCCTCCCACTCTGTAACTTTCCTATCTTCAAAGCGTCTGACGAAGTGGGATTTTCTCCCATGAAAGCTCATGCGATTAATAAATCTGTTAGTCTTTAAAAGTGCCACAAGACTCTGTTGTCTTTCTACAATAGACTAACACGGCTACGCCTTTGGAATTTAATTATCAATGTAACTTTAACATCTATTGTAAGAAGTAAAATCAGGCCAATAATGTGAGTGAGCATCTACATGCAACCAAATTAGGTCATCTTAAATAATGTTAATCAAATCAAAATAGTTCCTGTAGCTTGTTCCCCAGATATTTAAGGCCTAGTGAAGAAGTTCCTCCATGCTTGGATGAAAAAGTTCATGGCACTTGCTTAGTTCGAATTAGCGATCCCCATTCATTTAAATGGCCGGTTAGTTAGAACTAAGAAATTAGTTCGAATTAACATGGCCACATTGGTTAATTCAAACTAGTTAGTTCAAATTAACCCTTTAGTTCGAATACCCTATTTGAACTTATTAGTTCGAATTAAGGAAGCCCTTAATTCGAACTAACTAAAGCCTCGTGTAGCCATGGCTTTAGTTAGTTTGAATTAAGCCTCCTTAATTCGAACTAACTTGCCAGTGTAGACATAACCCTTGTTTGTTCTCATGAAAGTAGTTTCATTGACTCCAGTGAGGCCATTCATGTGATGAAGAATTTGCAGGAATTAACCCTTTCTTTCTTTCTTTCTTTCTTTCTTTCTTTCTTTCTTTCTTTCTTTCTTTCTTTCTTTCTTTCTTTC
>ML685794.1:12365086-12506974 GCA_007922175.1 Pelusios castaneus | reverse complement strand
TTCTTTCTTTCTTTCTTTCTTTCTTTCTTTCTTTCTTTCTTTCTTTCAAGAAACATGAACAGACATTTAATTGAAAGAACTAGAAGAAGCAAAAGAAAATGGACACAAGCAATGTAGCTGGCTTTTTAAAAGATCTAATAGTCATAGTGATGAAAATATAAACATTACTTATAGTTTTTAGAAGTATGTAAATTCTCAGACTCAATCTTAATGCTTATTGGGATTGTAGCAAGATTTAAATTACACCAAATCATTTGTACCCCATTTTAAAATACTGACTGTATAAATAAGATGCCTAGAATGGATTTTTCAGATATTTTGGAAATAAATGCATTTAGAAATGTTAAAATTGTTTCCTTCTCATCTATCACTTGATTTTCCATAGTTTTTTAACTTTACAAGTATCACTAAGCCTATTGCACTGTGAAGAAAATTAATCGCACAGCAAATCATCACAGCAGTCATGGTGAGATGCTAATAACCACAAACTCTTTGTATAGCATACGGCCAGTTATTTTCACTACATAGTAAATAACCAGATTACTGTTACATTTTATAGTATGTTTAGTGCTGGTGAGTGGTGCCTGATTGACAGCTCTAGAGAGTAAAAGTCCTTTATTTAGTCACCCAATAGGTATAGCAGGGGCTGCACAGGGCAAGCTCCCCCATCTTATCTACCAGCATGCTATGTGCCTCAGTCCTGATTGTGGAGGGACATCTCTGTTGTGAAGATGGTAGTTCAGAATCCATAGCCCATTAGTCTTTGGACCTGCTTCATTGCTAGCAATAGCGCCATTTGTGCTGGGACCCAAGTCTCAGTTCACATAGACTGCCAAACAGCCACCAGACATTCCCATTATTTTATAAAGTGTAGTACAGTATCTGATTATGTTTTACAAAAACACATATGAACAATAATCTGAGTTCATTTCAAGCTAAACAGCAGCATGGAGCATTTTCAATTATTTTTCTTAGTGATCTTGTGATTTTTCTATGGAGCATTAGTTAATGTGGAACAGTAGATAATATGTCTATATTATTATCGGGGAACATTCAGGTGTACAGTGACAAAGTTAATTCTAACTGATTTCTCCTATGAGAAAATAACCAATCATTTGAAATATATTTACTTTAAGAATCCCCAAACCTAGAAGAGTAACATTAGCAATCGTCACCATGTATTTGCACCATTCAGAGAATAATGAATAGGTTTCAGAAAAGGACTGATTTTTTTTTATGAAGCAGAACCAAGTTGTTCTTAGAACTATTTTTATTAGTAGTGAAAATATTGCAAGAGAATAATGCCTATTGATAATGAACAGTATCTTCCTAATGTCAGTTTATGAAGTTCATCAGAACATAGTAATGTCAATTCTGGACTAGATCAACTGGGGATCCAGCCCAATAGCCTGTCTTCTGACAGTGGTCAGTGCCAGATGCTTCAGAGGGAATGAACAAAACCGAGGAATTATTGAGTGATCCAGTGCCTGTTGTCAAATCTCAGCTTTTGGCAATCAGATTTTTAGGGATGCTCAGAGCATGTGGTTGCATCCCTGACTATTTTTGCTATCAGCTTGAACAATCAGGATTTAACTTTTTTTCCCCCAAAGCCTGTGAGATGAGAAAGAAGGTAAATAAAAAATAAAGATATGTAGTAAAAGAGATGCACTGGATTCAAATCCCAGCTCTAAATAATGCTGGTTTGTGGAGTAATTCACAGCTGAGGCCCATTTCTAATATACCAAATTCAAACACATTTTAAAACTTTCAACCATGAGATTTAGAAGAATTTCTATAGCATTGCTAGGTATAATTGAGAATCTCTTTGCTTTGAGTCTCATGTCCTTGGAAAACCCAATCGAAAACTTTAGGAAAGAGAGTGATATTAGTGTATCAACTGATAATGCACTATTTCTTGCAAACATTGCCAAACGAAAACAGTGGTGTCATATCCTTTATGAAATACTTAGCTTTTTAAACTTTGCTCGGCTTGACAACTACTGTACAATATTCAGCTACATTAAAAAATCTTCATTTTAAGTCAAGTGCCTATACATTGCATGCCTAAAAATACTTCTTTTGTACTCACCTAAATGAAATTTGGGAGAGGGACTTGCAGTTCTCCACTGTTTGCTTTGATTGTTTTACTGGATTACAATGCTGCTGTATGATTTGTTTGTTGGTTTGGGTCCAAATGTGTTCTTCTTGCCTAGGTCAATTTTGACTTCTTGTAACCATCTGGTTCAAGTAGAACACTAAAGCACTGCCGAATCCATTCCATACCAAGGCTTGATTAGATTTTTGTTTTTTCTGTGGTTCACGTTAATGGAAACAATGGGAATGTTCTGTTTTCTCAGGTTGGTTAAGTGAACTATAAGACCTTTGCTGCCTTTGTTATGCCATTGAAAAGCAAAGAGTCACTAGGTGACAGGATGCAGTAGGCATCTGTGGAGACACCTGCCATGTGGCATTCAAATACATTTTTGTTAGAACACTATGTAAATCTCCATGTTGCAGTTGCACTGCACAGATTGAGAAGAGCAAGGTCAACTTAGAAAGCTATTTTTCTTCCATAGGCATAATTTGCCTGTCTTTGGAATGCCACAAAGTAGATTTGCTTAGGAAAATGAACTCTTATTTTGCACTCAAGTTATGCATGTCCTTCAGGTAAAATATTTTGAAAGCCAAATGAAACTCTGGTTTCAAGTAGAATATTTCAAAATATCAAGTAATATTCTCTCTGTGTGCAAATAAACAATTTCAAAATACTTTTCTTTGAACACATGTATTAATAGAAAATTGTAAAAAATTCCCAGGAAAGCATACCTCATTGAGAATTCAATTGAGTTCCAAATATAAAAAAGCTAGCACAGCTCATGCCTAGGCTATATATATATACTATAATTTATATATCATGTCATTTCACAATACAAACAATTTGCACAGGAACTTCAATACTGTACAAATATTTAGCTCCAGATTGTCATTTAAGTACAACTTTGAGCAAGATGAAAACTGCACAAACCCAGGAGTAGCACTATGCCTTAGAAACTTTGCTGAGCCACAATTCCTTCTCTTCTCCTCTTTTCCTCTTGGGGTGCTACCTTGCTGATAGTCTATACCAGGCCAAGCTGTTCTATCTACTACATGGGAGGGCAAAGTCAAGGTTCCATCCGTGCCCTGCTCCTTCCCATCTCTATCTACGTGCTCCAGAGCCAAGGAGTAGTGAATATATAAATCCTAATTTCTCCTGTGGGCCCAGTCCCAAGTAGGCTGTGCAGGGGTGTAAGTGACAAGGGAGGGTGATGTCCCTTTATGGACATCTTAGAAAATAAACCTTAAGGGCTTTGTCTTTGGTAGCAGCCAGTAGTTTTCACTTGTGTGAGCAGGTCAAGTAAGGCTGTGAGTGACCTTAGAATTTACCTTGACTGGCTTACTCAATTGAAAACTACAACCTGCCTTGTCTTCTCAGGATTTTATCTCAAGTTAGTTAACTTGAGTTCAGAACATATCTTTTTTAGAGTGAAGCCAAGGCCAAAAGGTAAGCCATAAGGAAGGGTTTTGAGAGAGCACTAATCAGTCAGTGATGAGTGTCATGCAAACAAGCAAGATATGGAGAAAGAGAGGGAAGATCCTTGGGGTAAGGCAGAGGAATCTTATATAAATACAGTACAAAGTGTAAAAAACCCCCCACAATTTTTAAAGGTTTAGAGTCAACAATGAAAGAAGGTAATAAAGGGTTATTGATACGAAAGGAGGGTGGGCCTCAGGTGGAGTTTAAAGGAAACAATAACTGACATGAATGTGTCATGTAGCTGTGTAGAGCCTTAAAGGTGAAAGTGAGATATTTGATTACAGTACAAAAACTGGGAAGAGGAAGCCAGGAAAATGAGTTGAGTGAGGTATGTGTTCAATGTCATCATGAGATGACACTGATTTCTTTATTTTAGCTACGACATTGGGATAGTTTTGAAATATGAGAAACAAGGAATCTGGAAAAGAGAAGATAATTAGGGAAGGCAAGTGTTAATCAAGGCATGGAACAGACTATGGCAATTGGGATGGATAGAAAGGAGAAATTGTGGAGAGAGGCTGGGACTGGAAGCTGAATAATAAGAGGAAAATATGATACTTGAATTGCAAGTCTCAGGGAGAATAATGAAGGTACAAACCTTGGAGCGGTGAAGAAGAAAGAAGGCTGGGGAGATTTCAGAAATTGTTGGATTTTTTTTTTTTTAACGTCAGCTCTTAACAGACATATTGCTCCAAATTAATCTATAGCATAACTGTTCCACGGGCATGATCTTAGCCCCATCAAGGTTCCCTTTTATTTTATATTTTTGTACACAATTGAAGTACATATTTAATACTCAAATGAAAGAAAATGAAAACTCCAGAAATATAAGATACAGACCATGAGCTACTCTACTGTGCAAAATCATGAAGAGGGAAATGAGTTAATGGAAGAGCTTTGTGATTTGTAAGAAGTCTCAACCATGAAGTGTGACATGCCTCAAGAAACATTAGTTTTCCACTGGAGTTTACTGGCTGATTGGCCCCAGCTCTGAGACTAAGGAACCGCAATTTAGCATGGCTTTCCCCTAAGTCCTCCTGGCCCCACTAACCTCTCCCAGAGAAAGAGAGAGGGAAAGTGGGTGTGCAAAGACATGGGGAGCAACCCACATGGCCACTTCCTTCCCTTTGTGCTCCTACAGCAGCAGCTTCTGCAGATTTACTACCCTCCTTATTTAGGGAGATTGTTCTCCCAATTCTACATCCATGCACTGTACAGAAATTCTGCATACCCATCACTTTCTTTCTGTGCAGAATGGAATCAGCTATCTGAATGTTACTGTTCCACCCTTCTTTTGTATCCTAAAGAGGGCTCTGTGGTGATCTGAAGATCCCTCCAGGAGGAGGACCCAATGTAGGGGTGGGGTCTGGTCCACCGTCCACCGTCCACCCTCCATTCCCCTGAAACACTGAACACAGCACTCCTCACACAGGAGAGTTATTACAGCCTGCGGCTGTACTACCTATTATTTGGAGCCCCTTTTACACCCCCAGTTGGCCCTAGGAGAGCTGCATACATGACCCTGACTTCCTACTCATCCTCAGGAATCTGCAAGGTTTCTGAGCATTTTCCAAGTCTTATTTTACAGGGATGTCCTATATTCCACTTTTCTTATATGGTAAGAGGAATCTGCCAAGGCATTTACACAGTTTTCCTTCCCTGAGCTCTTCCTGTGAATTTACCATGAAGGTGTGAAGTGATCCAGTCATGGGCACTTGGAGGAGGACATATATAGGCAGTACATTTTGAAGAATTTCAAATGGTCAAAGTCCTTCATTACTAATGGGGGGTGGGGATCTTTGTCTTGTTCTCCAGGATGAGACTTCTTTCATCTTCAAATGTTCCTTGCTGTCGGTTAATACAATAATTAAACTGCCCATCATGTGCAGAGATTTAAATTGGAACAAATACAGTTTTTTTTCAGGCTTAAGGTTGAGTCTACAGCCTGTAAATTGTGAGTGTGTGCATGCAATGCTTGCACACACTACATTATACAGAACTTTAAATATATAATTTAATTTATGTATTTACCACTCAATTTCATAGCAGACAAATCCAGTAGCTCATGGAGCTGAACCTCTGAGTTATCCAGCTGAGCAGATTTTTTCCCAGATGCTATGGATTTTGGGACTTGATCATACAGAATGGAATAAAAAGTGAAGCGTTTATTTTAGAACATATGATGGTGTTTGTGAGATGGTCTGTTCAAGGCCTCTTACCAAATGTTTCAATAACAAATCTGCAAAAAGCTATTACAAAAATATTTAAAACAAACCAAACCAAACCAAAACAAAACAAAAACACCTAACTAAAAGCATAATAACAGATGTAGGCTGTTTTTCTAAAACAAACAAACAAATACTTGCAAAGATTCAGAGCAACCTAATTTTTCAATTAGTCTAAGAATTTTTACAGCTGTCTATAGTTAGACAATGAAAATTTTCAGTTGAAACTTGTTTTGATGGAAAATTGGAATTTTGATAATTTTTTTTTTCAGGAAAATTGTTTTCCATGGCAAGTGTTGACATATTTTTGGTTTGTTTTTGTCAACAATTTCTGCAACTAAAAAAAATAAATTAAATCCTGCTCTACGTGTAACAAAATAGATTAATATTTGAATGAAATAAACTGTTTAAATTTAGGCCTGTTTCTCATTATATGTGTTGTAGTTAAATTAAGATGAGAATACAATCCTTCAAACACTTTTATGTAGGTCTGGCTTGACAGGAGTAATTAAACATAGGGGAAGCTTCATTTTCTTTCTTTCTTTCTTTCTTTCTTTCTTTCTTTCTTTCTTTCTTTGAAGGAAGGATTAAGGAGGTAACTAGATTAACAGGCTGAAAAATAGAATGTCTTGTTAATGAGTAAAGTGTAACATGAGCACAATGTGGACAGAGCATGATATACAGAGATTGGTGCCTGGAAAAGAACCAAGCCAATCCCAAAACGTGATGCAATGTATAGTGAATGTAATGTAATGTGCAAATATATATAAAGGAAAAAGTTTCTGTGTAACCCTGGATATATAGTATATTCTGTACTCATCCTCTATGTTTGAGTGTGAGCAATTCAATTAGACTTTTATTGTACAGTATTCTTGTAGGCTGCTAAAAATCCACCAAGCAGCAGCCAACCTTTCATGAGCCTTAGTTTTGTTAGTTAACCCAGTAAATGTTATTTTAATTGGCCTGCATTCTGTTTCACATTTAAATTTCCTCTCATAAATTTTTTAAAAAAAATATTATCAGTTTTTTATAACGTAATTAAAATAAAAGCAAAATTAAAATGACCAAAAAAAAAAAAGCTTTCAAGGCAAATCAAGCTTGTAATGTAAAGGTACACTCTGGTGGACTATACCACAGAAGGTAAGTCCTGGTTCATACGTTAGCCTTATGTTTATAATAGTTCATATAATTACAACTACTATAATCTTAAAAATGTGTTGCTAAATAAAAAACTTTTAAAAAGCATAAAAAATAAAGAAATAATGAAAATAAACAAGTAATTATTTTTAAAAAAAGAAAAGAGAAGAAGAAAGATGGTAGAATGTAGGCCTGACTTGCCTGAGTAATTAAGCATGGGGGAGGCCTCATTTCTTGGAAGACAGGATTAGGAAATAACTAAATCAGCAGGCTGAAAATGTACTGTAAAATAAAGAGCAAAGTTGAACATGGACAGTGCATAGAAAAAACATGCTGTCCACGGATTTGTTCCTGCAAAGTAATCAAGTCAATCGGAAGACATTTGGTATAATGTATAATGGCTGTACAGTGATGTTTAAATGTATATAAAGGAAGGGGTTTTCTCTGTAACTTCAGGTGTGTGGTATATGCTGTGCCCACACTCTCATGTCTGAGACTGAGCAATGCAGCATAGCTTTGCTGTATACCAATAAAAGAATCTGAGTGACAGAACTGCAGTTCATTTGAAGTCTTGGGGAACCAAAAGGAGGAGATCTTAAAGGCTACCCCAATATTATGCATATTTATAACTTAATTCATGTAAAAAGTCTCATTAAGGTCTGTTTAGAAATACTTGCAGGATTGTGACTTATAAAGAGACTGAGGGTCAAATGCTCACTTGATGAAACTTGACTAAATGGAGCTAGGCTCATTTACATCATTTGAGGATCTGGGCCTGAACGTTCAGCTCTGACACCAAATTCCTGATTCTGAATTTTGCCAATAGATGTCAGTGACAGGCTATCTAATCAACACTGCTGCAGCAAGCGCTCATCCCACAGCCATGCTGTTAGAAAAGTCATCTTCTGCTCCAGAGGAATACTTCCTGCCCCCACCCACAATAGTTCACCTTTGGAAGCATTTGTAACAGTATCATTTTATTAAAATACTGCCAATAATTTGTGGCTTTTGGGGTCTAAAAGAGTCTTGCTGATCAAAAATTCTGTAAAGTTCACAAGATATATGCTTTTTTCAAAAGAAATCCTTCATAATCAATCTCGTGCCTCTCTTTTTAATTTATGCAGCTGAATAATTCAGTTGTGGAGAAGGGAAGATTGTAGCCACATACAATCTCTTTCTCTTTCTCTCTCTGTTTAGGAGTAAAGTATGAAATTTGCTGCCTGGTCATTAGTTTTAATTTTGCCTCTCATTTGTATGTCAGTTCGCCTCACTACTTCACTCCATTTCTTAATTAATCATATATCTGACAAATAATATTTTAATACAATTGATAAAACAAGGTTCTGATGTGCATTTTCAGTGTCATTGATGAAATAATGTTAATCAATTAGTGTAAAGTCACGTCAGTCATGAGTGAATGTGCAAGATCTACGTACCATTTATATGCTGCATTAAGGAGTTAATTGAGGCTTAAGTAATATGTGGGGCTCCATGTGGGCCTTCAGCCATAGGGAATTTCATCCTTAAATGGATATTAAACATATTGAACTGAGGGGTTCTAGCCATGTAACCAGTTACATCTATCTATTAGTTGGAAGTTAAAATTGAGTAAATCATAGAAACTGGAAGGGACCATGAGAGGTCATCAAGTTCAGTCCCCTGCACTCATGGCAGGACGAAGTACCCTTTTAAACCATCTTTGACAGTTGCTTGTCTAACTTAAAAACTTCCAATGATGGAGATTCCACAACCTGCCTAGGCAACTTATTCCAGTGGTTAATCACCCTGACAATTAGGAATTTTTTCCTAATGTCTAACCTAAATCTCCCTTGCCATAATTTAAGCCCATTGCTTCTTGTCCTATCACGGGCTAAGGAGAACAATTTTTCTTCCTCCTCCTCATAACAACCTTTAGCTACTTGAAAACTGTTATCATGTCCTCTCTGTCTCCTCTTTTCCACACTAAACAAACCTAGCTCTTTCAATCTTCCCTTATAAGTCAAGTGTTCCAGACCTTTAATCATTCATGTTGCTCTTCTTTGGACTTTCTCCAATTTGTCCACATCTTTCCTGAAATAAGGCACCCAGAACTGGACACAATAGTCCAGTTGAGGCCTAATCAGGGTGGAGTGAAGTGGAAGAATTACTTCTTGTGTCTTTCTTACAATACTCCTGTTAATACATCCCAAATGGTGATTGCTTTTTTGCTACAGTGTTACACTGTTGATTCATATTTAGCTTGTGGTCCGCTATGACATCCAGATTCCTTTCTACAGTACTCCTT
Source organism: Pelusios castaneus (assembly GCA_007922175.1). Classification (NCBI taxonomy): domain Eukaryota; kingdom Metazoa; phylum Chordata; order Testudines; family Pelomedusidae; genus Pelusios; species Pelusios castaneus. The sequence goes on along the minus strand of ML685794.1, from coordinate 12,497,754 downwards.
CCTAGGGAGTCATTTCCCATTTTGTATGTGTGCAATGGATTGTTCTTTCCTAAACGGAGTAATCTGCATTTGTCTTTATTGAATTTCATTCTATTTACCTCAGACCATTGCACCAGTTTGTCCAAATCATTTTGAATTGTGATTCTGTCCTCCAAAGCACTTGCAACCCCTCTCAGCTTGATATCATTTGTGAACTTTATAAGTGTACTCTGCATGCCATCATCTAAATCACTGATGAAAATATTGAACAGAAGCCGACCCAGAACCAATTCCTGTGGTATCCATTTCATTATGTCCTTCCAGCAGGACTGTGAACTATTGATAACTACTCTCTGGGAGCAACCAGTTTTGCACCCATCTTATAGTAGCTCCATCCAGGTTGCACCTAATTTGTTAATGAGAAGGTGATGTGAGACTGTATCAAAAGCCTTATTAAAGTCTAGATATACCACACCAACCACTTCCTCTTTATCCACAAGGCTTGTTATTCCATCATAGAAAGCTATCAGATTGGTTTGTCACGATTTATTCCTTACATATCCAGGCTGACTATCACTTAACACCTTATTCTCTTCTAGATGTTTGCTAATTGATTCCTTAATTATTTGCTTCATTATTTTCCCTGGTACAGAGGTTAAACAGACTGGTCTATAATTCCCTGGGTTGTTCTTATTTCCATTTTTATGGATGGGCACTATAGTTGCTCTTTTTCAGTCCTCTGGGACCTCTCCAGTCTTCCCTGATTTCTCAAAGATAATAGCCAATGGCTCAGATAACTACCGAGTCAGCTCCTTGAGTATTCTAGGGTGCATATCATCAGGCCCTGGGTGACCTGAAGACATCTAACTTGTCTAAGTAATTTTTAACTTGTTCTTTCCCTATTTTAGCTACTGATTCCATCTCATTTTTACTGCCCTCCCCTATATACGGTATCCAGTCATCACCAACCTTCTCGGTGAAGACCGAAACAAAGAAATCATTTAGTTCCTCTGCCATTTCCACATTTTCTGTTATTGTTTTTCCCTTTTTTGTTGAGTAATGGTCCTATGCTGTCCTTGGTCTTCCTCTTGTTTCTAATGTATTTAAAAATGTTTTTTGTTACCTTTTATGCCTTCAGCTAGTTTGATCTCAGTTTGTGCCTTGGCCTTTCTGATTCTTCCCCTATACAGTTGTATTATTTGTTTATAGTCATCCTTTGTGATTCGACTTAGTTTCCACTTTTTGTAGGATCTCTTTATTTTTAGATTATTGAAAATTATCCTGGTCTCTTGCCATACTTCCTATCCTTCCTACGCAGTGGAATAGTTTGCTCTTGTGCCCTTAATAACATCTCTTTGAAAAACTGCCAGCTGTCTCCAGTTGTTTTTCCTCTGAGACATGCTTCCCATGGGATCCCTCCTACCAACTCCCTGAGTGTGCTAAAGTCTGCCTTCTTGAAATCTATCGTCTTTATTTTGATGTTCTCTCTCTTACCATTCCTTAAAATCATGAACTCTACCATTTCATGATCACTCTCACCTAAGTTACCTTCCACTTTCAAATTCTCAACCAGTTCCTCTCTGTCAAAATCAAGTTGAGAATGGCCTCTCCTGTTCTAGCTTTCTCCATCTTTTGAAATAAAAAAAATGTCTCCAATACATTCCAAGAACTGTGCTTTGCAGTGTTACTTTCTATGTATGTGGGCATTACAGTGGTCACCACTGTATTTCATACTGTTTGCAACCAGTAGTGTCAGCCTCCCCAGAAAGAGACAGTGAGCAAGGCCTGATGGTGCTTAGAGAACGTGCTACCCAGAGAAGGGACATGGTGAGTTGGCAAAGTAATGTCAGATAAGCTTGCACTATCATGTTAAAGATGTTCTTTATGTCAGTAGACTTCACTGTACACTGCTGTCAATCCAGCATGTTTCATGACCACAAAGATCACATGCACTATAAACAGGAGACTTTGTCAAATATTATTTATGCATTATTTTGTGCTTTATATACCAAATGTAACCTGTCTTTCTTCTATAAAAGATTTGGTTGAACATTCACAAAGGGACAGATTGTAAGTCCCTTTCCCATGTTGGTGAAGTAAGTGGATCATCTCACATAAGTAAATATTTAGCAGGGGAAATTAAAGGTTGGCAGTGTAGCAGATAGTGTTTAAATACCAGCTCATTATTAAGACATTTATTAAGTTGTCCACATTTTCCTAACATGCGGATGAAAGAACTTCAGCATGCTGTTCCCTGCTTGTAGGCATCTCCAGGTGATCTTTCATGCCTTGCTCCCCCCACACTACTAAGTTCCTCAGTGAGAATTCTCAGTAAACTCTCATGATGAGGGAAGGTAGTAGTTAGCATGCGTATCAGTGGTATGAAGTCAACCACAATCGGGATCAGAAACAATATCATTTGACTTATATTACAGTCACAATTTAGCACCACAACTCACATTTCAAATATTCTTCAAGATGAAGAAAAAAAATCTAAATATGCGGAGTATGCTATTAGTTGTGAATTAGTTGCTCAACTTTCTTGTTCTTAAGCTATTTGTCCTTAGCTAGTTCAGCTAAGAAAGTGGACCAGGAGACGCTTGACATATTTAATTGTGTCATTAAGGTGTTTCATGTCACCTATAATGTGACCTCTTGACTTAGAGCATAGGACAATTTGGTGTACAATCCATTAAAATATGAAATCAAATAGAATGTTCTTGAATGAGCTTTTCTGAAGATTTGTGTGGAAGGCTATGTCACTGAATATTGATAGGAAGAGCCTGAATAGTACTGTGTGGACTATGCAGGATCTGCATAGGGCTTGTCTGTACTTCCATCTCTGCACCTTTTTAATTCTATTTACTGACTATATGTATTCATGTCAATTAATACATAATCAGAATGTTGGGTAGGTAATTCTCCAGGGACTTGCTCAGGGTAAATTAACATCATCAAGATACCCACAATATATTTTCTATTTTGTGTCTCTCACTGAAAGAGTAGATCAGAAAACAACCTGACTTAAGACTTGTAAATGTACTGAAACCACCACGTCCAAAGTAATTTATGCTATTTTAAAATCCATCAGCTCTGTAAGTTGGGAACTTTGGTGTCTCGATTAAAGAATGTGGAAGTACTACGGTCTATCTTCTTTCACAACAGGAACCAGAAACTCAATGTGTTTGCAGATGTGCGGTTCTCTTTGCAGTCGTCCACTGAAGTGTGTGTTTTCTCCCTCTAAGACCTGTTGACCCTACTCCTTTGTGTCTATAACAGCTCTCAGAGGACCAGTGGGAACCTGAGTAATCTGTGCAAAAGCCTCTACGGCTTGAGCTAATGCCCAGTGCTCCATCCCCTTCTGACCCTTCTGAGAGCACAGCGCCTACAAAGCAATATGACTAGGAGCTTTCCCACTAGTCACTTCTTTTGAACTGCTCTAGGGAGTTGGGGTGAATTATTCTAATAAGGACAGTATTAATCTACTCACTGAAATGTTTATGGTTTGGGGTAAGATGCTGTAGTCCCCAACGGAAAAATTTGTGATGCAATAAGCTGCTAGTAGGTGGTGTTGCCATTAATCAGCCCTGGCCAAAAGTTAACCCTGAGCAGAGCTGGTACGGACCAAGGATGTACCTTGCTCCCACTAAGTAGGAGACATAACATGTCAGCTCTGTAAAATAACAGGATAAGACCAGGGCAAAGACATGAGAAAAATAATCAGATATGCATGACATCTTTCCACTCAGCAAAAATAAGTGTATAGAAGCTGATGACTAAGCCCCCTACATTTGGAACTTTGTTCTCAGGGCAACTGCTGTGTTCGCCACCACGAATCATCACTCCCCATGCTCTGTGCCCGCAGTCATTTAACTGGGGTTACTATCTGCTGAAGGGGCGTAAGCATTAGTGTTTTCCAATTTCATTTCTTTCTTGTCTGTATTTTAATAAAGCTGTTTGCTTTTACCTTTTTGTGCCTTAAGGCATAGAAATGCAGGATCGCTCTCGGAGTAACCTAGGATTGACCTACTAGCTCAGCTATCAGGAAGACCTTTACTCTCAGAGTAACCTAGAGTTGACCTGCTGGGTCAGCTAGTTAACAGGGAAACCTTTAAACTTAGTAAACACCAGTTCAGCTAAAAGGAAGGCCTTTAAGACAAGTAACAACTGACTCAGAAGGTGCAGTATGAGCAAGGAAAATTCCTGAACCAGGTCACCATGGCTATGTCTACACTTACAAGTAAGTTTGAATTAAGAAAGCTTAATTCCAACTAACTTAAGCCTTGGCCACACTAGGCTTTCATTAGTTCGAAATAAGGGCTTCCTTAATTCGAACTAATAAACTCGATTGCTTAGTTAGAACTAACCCTTAATTTGAAGTAGTTAATTTGAATTAAGTCAATGTGGCCATATTAGTTGGAACTAACTCCTTAGTTCGAACTAATCAGCAGATTGATCTTTATGCAACTGACTAATTCGAATTAAGCAAGTGCCCTGCATGGACATAGCTAGTTTGAACTAGCATTCTAGCAGGGCCATGCTAGTTTGAATTAAGTTAATTCGAACTAACTAAAATTCATTCGAATTAGTTAGTTTGAATTAACTTATTTGAACTAGCTTTTGTGCGTGTAGACATAGCCAAAGTGCCTTGTCAACAAGAGGGATTCCTGAAGGGGCAAAAACTGCAGCAGAAAGAAACCAATCCTAAGGGGCTACATAGTCACGGCTGGACCATGCGATGCCTTCCCAAGGGTATAAAACCCAAGGGAGGCACGGATCAGGGAGAACCGACCCTTTGACACACCTAATCAACCTACTGTCTTTGCCAAGCAGAAGGGATCTGCCCTGACGTAGTGTATCTGAGTTGCTGTCAGTAGGAACCCCAGAATCTCGGGAACCACGTGTGAGTATCATGGATCTGAATCCCCTTTCTTTGATCTGATGCTGTTTTAATTTAGTGGTACCGTCATAATCCTAAGGGTGCACCCCCCTATAGTTATACCTTAGTTAAGAAAGTGTTTTGAAGAAGAGAAATGATTAATTGTACTAGTAGTGGAAATAATCAGCATTTAGAGGTTAGTGTGTTTTTAATCCTTGTTGTAAGTGTCCAGCTTTGGACTTTGTTATTTCTGTTTGTAGTATTTTTGTGTAGTTTAAAGGCAAAACAGTGTTATATCCAGGCCAAAGAGTCCTGGTAATTTGCACTGGGCAAAATTAAAGAACCAATCTCTGTCCCTGTATTGTAAGGGGGGCAGGGGAAGGTATGGCACTTTTGTCTGGTTTCCTGGTGTTGTGCTTACAGAACCCATTGAACCTTAGGGCCTGAACTATAGTTTGTAGCCAGTGTCCTATAACAGATGCTGCAATGGAGCGTGGCTGTCCCTGCCTCTTCCTATCTGTGAAGCCCTTGTGGTGGTCCTTTCAGAGGGTGGAAAAAAGTCTTAAAATGTTGCATAGACAGTGGAGAAAACGATATGGCTCTAGATGCTCAACTTTTATGGAAATTCTTTTGAGAGGAAAATCTGAGGTGGGAAAATAATAGCTTTATGCTGTGTATAGCATTTCAGTTTGTGGCTGTTGCTAGCTATCATCAGAAATTGGAATCAGATAAATCTAATAGTGTATATTTTCTGAAAAGAGTTCATCATTCAATGGACAAAAAATAAGGTACTCATAAAAAATCTAGGCTCACATGCAAAATAATGCAGCTGCAAAATAACAGAGAAGGGTTGCAAATGGAAAACATTTCCCAAATCTGTGAAAAAGAAAACAGGATAATCAAAGCTCATTCTTCAAAGCATAAGGTGATTGACGTCACAGGGGTCAGAACTAAACATGTTTTTCTCTAGTATGTACAGCAGAACACACCATTCTGGGGGTATAAATGGAGATATTTGTCATCTTCTCCTGAAGCATCAGATAGCTGAATTTGAAAGGGATAGTGGGAAGTACCAGACTAATGGAGAAATAGTCTGAGCCAATAATGCAAATCCTATGTTCCTATTTTCCTGTAAAAATACTTACCAGAGTCCTACACTGTCTGACTTGTGTTCACTGATATAACTATGATAAGCTTTTCGGGGGAGATAGTTACTTCTAGAGTCTCTACAGTTCATATTAGTTTTCAGAACCTGTCTTTCCAATGAGTCAGCTGTAAGATGCTGCATTTACAGCATGGCTTGAATTGAAAATACTTGAAGTGTAACTATTCTTTCCTGTTACTTTTACAGCAGATATTTAAATGAATTAATTAAATCTAACAAGGGGAATTGCATTTCCCTTTAGCTTCTCTTCTGTATCACTCCTGATTTTGATGACTGTGTAGAAATTTCTCTCTTCACTTTTATGTTATTACTCAGGGACACACCAGCAGCATGATGGAGTAGTTCATAGTGCTGCCAAAATCCCAACTGAAAATGTCGCTGTTTGTTAGAAAGGTGTCTTTCATCACAATTTCAAAACAGAAACGTTCTGGAAAACTAATAACAGATACAAAGGCAAACAACTCCATGAGGCCTAATTCACAGCTAAATCTAACAGAATAAGTATGAAAATTGATGCTAATTGCAGGTTTTTATGAATTATTAAAATTAAGCTAATGAATATTCAGAAATATGGCAATCAACACAGAAGTAAACTATTGTTTTGAGAATCTCCCAGTCTTATGTGAGAGTGAAGGAACTGAATAATGGAGAAGAAAATAATTTTCCACTGTTACTGTCTTAGGACGACGTTTTGTGTGTACTTTTGGGAAAGTAACTTGTCTTTGAAATGAAACCACAAGTCAAAAGAGTAGACACCACATGTTGTGTTTAATTTATTAGCTTTGGTATCTAATGTCCTAATTCACATTATTCTGAGCATACCCTAGAAGGAAAAGATGCTCAGCAGTTCTGACTCCTGCTGTGGTTTCTCTAGGCTCTTAATTAACATTTTATAAATCAGACAGAAAGAGGTGATGTGAGGCGAGTTTTCTGTTCTTTTAAGAATACAGATTTCTAAATGATCTCTTCTAAATTGGTTCTAAAGGTCAATAATTAGACAGGACACATAATTTAGTATTTGAACTGACCAGCTTCCTTTAATGTACTTTGTTATAAACTGCTTTAAATGTCCAAGATGATTTATTATAGTAACTTGTATAGTTTTAATGGATTTTTTTAAATGAAAGCTGATCAATAAGTGCTATCTAAGCAAATAAGCAACTTGTTATGCACATATAACAGAAACATTAAACTAGTTGGTATAGAAGAAAGAATGAGAAAACAAAAGTTCCTATTTTGTCTTTTTATGAAGGATTTTTGAATAATGTAATTACATTTTTCCTGTTACAAAGATTAGTTTGTTCCTGGGTTTATTTTAATGAGGGAGTAGGTAGCATCCCAACCTTGTGAGGCCAGAATTTCTGCTGGCATTACCCTAGTAAGTTCAGTGGTACTAACTGTTACTTTCTAACATGCTGCTCAGTGTTAATATGGGGATCATAATATGGTCTTTGTTTCCACTTATGTCTTATGCTGGAAAATTCCATTCATGTCATTAGGAATATACCCATGTACAGACTGAATAATAATAGAGAAGTCCTCAAGATTTGACTCATTGTTATTGTAGAAAGGTTGTAACTACTGCCATGCATATATGTTTATAATTTTAACTCTTAACCATGTATCTGTGCTTATATATCACCATGTATAGATAAGCATACAATTAACTCTTACATTAAATGTATCTTCTCATACAGTACAGGCTAGAAACAGGAATATATAAACAATTTACATATTCTAATATCTTGTCAGGATTGTCTTTATCAGGGAAATCAATAGAGTATCTAGCAGGTATTAGCCAATCAGTTTAGTTCAGTGACCTAATTTTAGTCTGTACTTGAGCACCATAATTTTACTTTATGTGAAAATCTTAAATTAGAAAAAGGCAGGAAAGGGAGTTGTCTAGACTTTAACCTGATTTTGGCAATATTACAATTTTAACAGGGTTAAAACTTAGTTGAGAAATGTGAAATTCACACTGAATTTGATCTTGTTCTCCATCTGTTACAGGTATGCATGTGTAATTTTACTGACTAGATCAGGAATATACTGCTTATTCCATGCTTTAAATATGCTATTTTGTTTTTACAAATGCACATGTCCCTTGGATTTAAGAATTACCTATAAAATACCCTTGGGATATTTATCACATAAAAGTTCCATTGCAACATGCGCACTTCAGAATCACATTTTCATTGGGGTATAATCCTTTTTCATTCTTCCACCATGGGCACATCTTGAGGATCTTGGATAGAATATACCCAACAAGAAAGGATATAGTTTCTCTGAAATGCACTTTTCCAGTGTACAGTGGTGTATTAGGGTACCGTAATGCAATGCAAGCAATTCATAATTATTATTTATTTTTAGGCAGTCTGGCAAGAAACCTTGATAAGGGAACTGAATCTCTGAGGGGATTTGTATGGGGGGGAAAGAGCTTTTCATCTTAGGTTGCACATATGCCTACGTTTAGTTATGATTGAAAATTGCTACCACTTGATAGATGTTGAGTGAACTATGTCAAAAGAGTCAGGTAGTGTCAGTCTGGTTAACAGGCATTTCTATCACAAAAGCCACCAGCATGACTGGCACTCTTGTCGATGGCTTTACAAGCAAAGCCAAGCATAGAATGACTATAAAGAAGAAATTTATTCTAGTTCAGAGGTGGAGGCATGCTGGCAGGGCATAGCCTGTGTTAAAACTGTCCTGCATGTAAATAGAAAGCTTCGTTACTCTCATGTCTGTCATTCAGGAACTTTTCACGAGCACTAAAATGCGTCTGTCTGTCTGTCTTCTGCACACCGAGCACTCTTATGATAAATATGGTCAAACAAAACTTTAAAATAAATCATGCAAGGTCTAATATTGTGAAAGTGAAATAATTATAGGTCAAATACCTACCTCTCAAATATAAAGGGCCAGATCCTCAGCTGGTATGAATTATCAGAGCTCTGTTGACTTCACCTGAGCTATGACAATGTAAACAAGTTGAGGATATGGAATACACAGGAACACTGATTATGTGATGAAGTTTAGATTTAACCTGATGGGCACAGGCAAATGTTAAAGAGTGGGGGAGGAAGCTCTTTGGCTCATGGGGATCCCATCTCAAAACACAATCCCTTCAAAGAGGACAGGTGGTGCATTGATGCTACTTTACTCCATTAAAGGGTGGAGCGTTGTCCATACAGTGTGTTCAGACTGTTCTATTTGCCATTGTGGAGGGAAAGAGGGCTGACACCTTTAGTGCCATCAAGGAATAGTCCCTGAATTCAAGAGAGCTCAGGGGTTAAAATAATAGTGTCAAAATAAAGTCAACTGCATATGGTTGTTTACTCTTCTGTAAATCAGCGACCATGTTAGGGTCATATAATGAATGCCCTTCATCTGCCCATGTAACTCAAACTGACATCAGATTAAACACTTACTGTAGTAACATATTGATTGCACAGTACAGTTTCTTTAAGTGCTTGTGAGAAACAGCATATTCTTAAAGTAGAATGTGTACACAAAGGAACGAGTCAATATGTTTTGTCAGTTTTATAATACAACTCAGTTTTGGCAGCATTTTTATCCAGCCATTAAAGTGAGCCAAAGCATTTGGAAGAGGAATCTATTTATTATTCACTCTCCATTAACACCTTTGAACATTGTACCTATGAATGAAAAATAAATTTTCAGAGCTGGAGAATAAGTATGATGATAGTGAGGAAGAATCTATTTGCTTATGGCCTGTCAGGCTGAGATCTTTCTGGGAAGACTGATCGTCCCTGTTGGATTTCAGAATCTTGAGAGAAAATACTGTGAGGCCATTGGAGTGCTGTACTAATGGCTTAGTAAGAGAGTAAGACAATCATTTGTCCTTAGACATTGATGCAGTGGCTCCTAGATATCCTCCTTCATCACCCTGTCTTTATAGGTCACATTGCTTTGCAGATGATCTATAATGTGGGGAGTAGGTTAATAATGTTGGCTGTTGCAGTTCAGAGTTTTTTTTTCAGTAACTGCAGCACACAGAAGCAAACAAGGAGTCTTGTGGCACTTTTAAAGACTAACAAATTTATTTATCGCATGAGCTTTCATGGGAGAAAATTACACTTTGTCAGACCCTTGAAGACGGACAACTTATAGAATGGGAGGAAATAAAATGCAGGGAAGTATAAGACATAGGATCAGGTTAGATTGTTACAGCAAATCAAAGCAGTTGTTTAGATTCAAACAGAATGTATGCAATCTATGGCAAAAGAATGGTGGATTCTAAGAAATAATTCTTCAACTCTTAATATATATAAAGTCTAGAGTAAAGGGTTTTTCTGAGTAGTGGGCAGCTTGGGGGATTGGGGATGTTTCTCCTTCAAAATGATCAACTCTTTCTGCCTGTAGAGAATTTGTATTTACTCAGATAAGAATAGATTGCATTCAGAATGGATTGTTTCCTTGCATAATTCATACTAACAAAGGAAAAAATGCATTGTCTTCTCCAGATGCTGTTCAGCTGGTTTCACTTACCAAGACCCTCAGAATGCTGGAGAAGCTAAGCTGAGCCCATCACCTGCACAGTAGAACCGGTCATAACTGGTGAAAGCAAGCAGGGACTGATAGCTGTAAAGATTGCTAATGTTTCCTCTCTCGTGAGAATGGGATCAGGTTTTTTAACTGGTGTTTGAGTCCCAGCACAAAACATCATTAATTGATACTTACAATCTCCCCAGTTACCAGTTGGCTCATACCATCCCTATGTGGTAAAGGCAAGTGTAAAGCAGTACTGGCAGAATCTGGAGCCTTCTGACTCCCTTGACCCAATTCAGTCTAATCTGAGCTGTGGGCATGGTGAAGAGAATACATTTATTTTGTAAGTCAGTGATCTTCTCTTGTCTATGCAAAGAATAGGTGTCCATACTGAGTATGTCAAATTTAAAAGAAAAACTAACAGGGAGTCCTGTGGCACTTTTAAGGACTAACAAATGTATTTATCGCATGAGCTTTCGTGGGAGAAAATCCCACTTTGTTGGACGCTTTGAAGATGAGGAACATACCGAATGGGAGGAAAATAAATGTAGGGAAGTGTAAGTCACAGGATCAGGTCAGACTGTTACAGCAAACCAATGCAGTAGTTTAGATTCAAACAGTGGGGAACAGCATATAGAGGAAGGTGAGGACAAATCACCTGTTGTAATGAGAAAAAAAAATCCATAGTCCTGATGCAATGGAGTCAAATTAAAAGAGTTGGGTACCAGGTGCACTGTTAACTTACCTACAGAAGCTTTCAGGGCTGAATATGTTCATTATTGTCAAAGGGCAATATTGGGAAATGTGTGTGCTCCGGTCCGGCTTAAGAATTATGTAATACCCCGGGAAAAAAATATGAGAAGTTTGAGGCTGAAGTGCTATTGCAGTTCTAAGTCAGCTTGGTTTCTCTCTTTCACAGGATGTGAACAGCACCATTGCTCTGCTTTACAGGTGCTTGACTGAGACAGGGCCATGGGTCAGAGCTAGCTGGCTGGAGCACAGTCTAGATAAGACACAGGTGATTCTATCGGTTAGGGAGAAAGAGCTTGTTTAGTCATCAGAAAAAAGCTCCTAATGCTGTAAATGAGAGCTCTGAACTTTTCTATCCCATATGGGAATAAGAAATTATATTCTTTAATGTTAATTTTTAGGAACAAATCTTGAGGACTTTACTCTGTAGTTAGTTAGGCATGCTTCTGCGATGGTGTTAGCATGGAGAGACAGTGGAGTGCACCAACTAGTGCACAGTACATCCCAGGGGAGGGGTGTGAAGGAGACATAGAGTTCACTATTGAATGCCACCTTTCTGGTGTTGCTGTGTGCCTTAGCTGCTTTGCCAGCATAAATAGGCAGAGTCTGAAGGAAGCTGGGCATAAGAGAACTCCAGCCCTTGCCCCTTTGCTCCTGTCCTGATCTGCAATAGTGGCATTAGGGAAAACATTAGTCGGAGCTGCTCTGTTGCCACAGTGGTGTTTTCCTAAACCAGGGAGATCTTTCCATTCCGAGTTATGACAGCTTTAAAGCAACTTCATAGCAGTGATGCACTGCAGCATAGAATCTGGATCTCTGAGTGCAAGTGCAATTGTCACGGTAAATATTCCCAAAGGCAAAATAAAACTTGTTGGCTGTGCATTGACAATAAATGGAGAAAAAGCAGATCCAGGAAGACAGACACATCCTGCCTTTTGTTGCAGATCACACCAGGAGGAGAGTTCTTTATGAAGAAAAAAGTGCACAAAGCCACAGAGAATCCCAAAAGACTGCTGATAGTAAACTGAATCCAAGACTTAGTAGGCCTTTTACAAAGCAGAGAAACAAACAGAGTCCTGTGGCACTTTTAAAGACTAACAGATTTATTTATCGCATGAGCTTACATGGGAGAAAATCCCACTTCGTCAGATGCTTTGAAGATGGGAAACTTACAGAATGGGAGGAAACTAAATGCAGGGAAGTGTATGACATAGGGTCAGGTCAGGCTGTAACAGCAAATCAAAATATATGTTAGGATTCAAACACTGGGAAACAGCATATAGAAGAGGGTAGGGTCAAATCACCTGTTGTAGTGAGAAAAGAATCCATAGTCCCTGTTTAACGCCAAGGCAACTGAATCAAATTTGCATATACATTCGAGTTCTGCAGTTTCTCTTTGAAGCTGTGATTTGTTATTCATCTGTTTCAGCACAGCTATTAGCAAGTTGTCAATGGAGTGATCAGAGAGATTGAAATGTAAAGTGCCACAGGACTCTTTGTTTCTCTGCAATAAACTAACAGGGCTACCCCTTTGGAATTTTACAGAGCAGATTTCTTTAAAAGCATTTTAGATAAGAGGACTCACCATGTGTTGGATGTGACTCTAGAAAGGATAATGCCGGAGGAGAAAGTCTCAATGACCGTAATAGTTACTGGGCTATCTATGAGAACAAAACTATGTAGGTTTATGTTTGTTTGCCTCTGGTGGGTTTGTAAAAGCAATAGGGGAAGTATGTAATGATGTGTCTCTTCAGGGCCACTGTCGTACTGTAATTTGAAAAAAACCCAGCACTGCTAGAAGTAGTGGAGTGCTTGAGTTGTCAGAATGTAGAGCAGATTGCTGGAGCTTTGCAAATAACTATCATTAGACACATATCTGTGTGTGTGCCTAGGTTTAAACTTGCACTACACATGGCAGTGGGGGAAAAAGGAGGATGTGTGTATTGTACCATCTTCAAAGGATGGGTAGCAGCTACATTCCTTCCGTTGTTCTCTCCTCCCGAGATACCATTTCCCCTGTAGCTTCCTTTGGAATGGAATGATCCCATGGCACTATTGATGAATAATCAGAATGCCAATTTTTGGCCCTCAGGGACAGTTTTTGCCCTGATTTGCAAGCTGTGCAACCCTATGTGTAAAATCAGCACGGAATTTCAGCCTTAAAATTTTTATAATCTTAAACATTTTATTAATGTTAATGCAATGATAATACCTATACTAATACAGGATGCAGTTTTAAGTATAGTACATTGCTGATCACAAATCGTTTTCCACTCTCAGGCTATTCTACTGAGGAAAATAGATGTACTTTTCTTTAAGACAGGAGACTTCTCGTAACTTGTTTCAGAAATTTCCCATACACATCTTTTTGTTTATACTTCATATCCTTTCAATGATGCCTCCTTGTTTGCATAGCTAAAGAGATCCCTGAGATGCATACAATTTTAGCAGTTGTTAAAGTTGCAGAGTCTGTCTAAGAGTGAGCCTCAGTGAAATGTACCAACAAGTCTCTTGAGGCTTAGAAGCTTTAGCTGAGATGTTTTCTGCCATCCGCATTGTCGGGGCACTCTTCTCTGGATGACTGAATTATGCCCAGGAGGCTCACGCTGAAGAGTGAGCCTGTAGAAAATTTAAAATTTGAACCAGAGGACATGTGAGAGATTAGCATTTTAGAAGTGGTAAGAGCCAACCGGGCTATTTAAATGAAAGGTCACATTCAAAACAAGGTCATTTCACTGATTTTTTTGGAAGTGAGTAAGGGGAGAAATGTTCTGATGACTGGGAGTGTGACTGCTTCAAAAAGTGAAAGAGGAAGAAGGGAGATGAATTGAGTAAGAAAATAATACCTCTTAAAGTGTCTTTCCTCAGGCTCTCTTGAATGCAGTAAAGGGAGAACAGGCTTCTGAAGGGAGATAAAAGACTATTGCATAGCTTCTCTTCCCACTTGAATTCTGCCTGTTATCCTTCTCACAGAGAGATGGATCAGGCCCTAGCAAAGGAGAGAGTAGAATTTATTCAGTAAACATAACAAATGCAGACTAGGTTGGAGCAGCAAACTAAAAATCCTAGAAACAGAATTTTACTGCTACCAAATAAGCAAAGGTCATAGTACAAGGCTGATATTTTCTCACTGGACCATTTTCCTGCAGCCAGGGCTAGATATAATTAAACACTTAAGCACATGCTTAACTTTATTTTTATGCATAGGCCTAATGGTTTCAGTGGGACTACTTATTACTTGAAGTTAAATGTGTGCTTAAATACCTTGTTGAATTAGGACTTCATTACATATTGCTCACCATAGGAGAGAGTGTTGCTTAAGATAGCTGCAGAAGTTCAAGGAGCAGTGAGCTGTTTTAAAACCAATTAATTTGGCAAAATAATCCACTCTCCCATGATATTCACAGCTATTGGAACTTGCAACACTACCCATTTGAAAACCTGCTTAGTTGTATTGAAGGACATCTGAAGCAGAGAGAGACTTAAAATAGCATTCCCTTCTCTACTCAAAACAGCATGCACAGCGTGTGTCCACTATGCTAGTGCAGCAAATATTTTCACAAGCACTACCACCAGTTCAGCTACATCACGGTAGTGCCATGCCATTGGGAGCATTGGCATAAGCAAGGCTCTGGTAATTTTCATCAGATTTACTAGTGTGTCAGTTTACTGTGCTGTGTCAATGGAGTTGAAAGTTACCAGAAATAATGGAACGCTGTGCACATTATGGTTCCCCTGATACAGTTACATTGGTGGTTGAACTAATGGGATTTTCTTGCTAACATAGAAATAAAATATTGTGGAAAGGTCTCTTAGCAAAGAAGAGGGGACAAATTACTTTTTTGTTTGTTTGTTTTGTTTTTTCTTTGGATTTTTTCTTTAAACACTTGAAAATGGGTAAATAAGAGACACTATGAGGTATACCGTTTTTCCAATATGCAAATTAATAACTGAGCAAGACTGTTAGAAAGACAAGGTAGGTGCAGTATTATCTTTTATTGGACTAACTTCTATTGGTGAGAGAAACAAGCTTTGATGCTTACACAGAGCTCATATACAACAATACTGCATACAAGATATTTTGAACAATTCAAAACAATCTAGTCTAATACAAAATAAATTGCCAATAAAAATATTCTTTTAAAACTGTTATTCTCAGCTAATTATTTACCTACAAAAGTAATTCTCAGCTCAGTTCAATTGAAAACATGCAAGTTGTTATACCATTAAACATCCTGGTTTACACTGGAAGCTACAGCAAAAGTTTTAGTTATTCTCAAGGCTGTTACATATTGACCCTGTAGTGAATGAGGTTTGTTGGAGTTGTGTGAATTTATCAAGTTGTCTAATAAGGCAGAAAGCAAAAAATATCTGATGTTGGCAAATATTTTACTGCCAACAGGGTAAGAACAAAAGCTTTGTAGTTGAAATTCTTGGTTAAAAGTGGTTTTCTTTGTGAATGTAAAGGTGGAGAAAGGTGTTTTATTGACAGCTCTGGAAACTGACATCTTCAATCCACAAGACCAGGAAGTATGGATGCAGTCTGTAAAAGCACATTGCCTCCCCAATCATCTTGTAGCCTGTTGTGAAGAAAGAGCTACCCCCGGAAGGTAAAACAGTAAGCCTGATTACTTGTTTCAGTCCTTCATTTCTGGTGAGAGTGGGCAATTAGTACCACTTAGAATTGCAATGGTCCTCTAGCCCATCTTATAGGGTATAGGCTGAACAGTTAATTATCCAGTGAAATGGTTGAAATTTCTAAAGCAAAACTTATTGGAAACTCTAACCTTGACCTTTTGGTATTTGGGGGAAATGATGTTAATGTAATGGAAAAATTAACATTTCAGTGGTAGCTAATGGGTATGTATAACATCTAATTAGATTACACGGTCTAGTTTATTCAAGATTAGAGTTAAACAAATAACGAATGTAATGGATTTAGCTTCTTTTTCTGCTTTTAGGACATTCATGAGCACACTGTGATTCCCTCAGGTTTATTTGAAATTATTCATTCCCTCAAATTTATTGGTTAGACTGATCATGGACAATTTGCTCTCAGTATTCAATACTCAGCATTCAAACTATCATTGGTTAGTTGCGATTTTGTGTCATGAGATATTGTTTCAGTTTTGTGGTTAGCTGATGACATGCATGAGGTCTAGCGAAGTACTTTGGGCAAACATTTGTGGCAGTGAAACCCAACTTACTGAATATTACACAGAAAGCAGACACAAAAGCTGTGCAACGATGATGGAACAAATTCCATTTTAAAAGTGTGAGCAACCATTCACCAAATAAAGTTTTATAGTATTTTTACATGGCTCAGCTAAGCATATTGCTGTTACCTTATTGGGGCATTGATCTTTCAAAGACTTTTGCACATGCTTGAGTTTAAGCATGAAAGTAAACCCCACTGAGTTCAGTGAGAATACTCACATGGTTAAAGTTAAACACTGTACATAGATCTTTGCAAGGTTAGGCTTTAGTCTGATAGATTCAGGTTTACTGACCACTATAAAATCATCACACACGTCCAATAAATCTGATTGGGAAAACAGGTTGGTTCATATAGCAGAGTTATGATAGTAGACAGTAATGATAGTGGACTAAAAAGAACAAAAAAGAAAAGATAAGAAAAGTCAGCTACTTAATAATAACATCACAGTATCCAGACTTTAGACCTTGTGTTGAGACTGTGTGTTTGAGCTTTTATGAGCTATTTTTGAGCTCTTTCATATTCAGTTCTATCAAGTTACATTCATATTTAGTTTATGGATTCAATTTAGGACCAAAATTAGAGTTGAGAAAAACACAATTACTTTCCCCTCCTTCCTTATTCAAAGAACTACATTTTAGTTTTGTAAATTTGAAATAATGCATATGCTGTTTATTTTTTTAAGGTAAATTCACTTACTGAATGCAGCAGTCAGGTTAAGAATGGGCAGAGTCGCTTGCGTAACTCCCGTTGACTTCCTAGCTCTCTGGCGTCTTCACTGAGCTGCGTTGATGGGAAATGCATTTCTGTCAACACAATGCTATGCCACTTGAGGGGTGATTTTATTAAGCTGATCTCCAGATCTGTCCTTAACTGACCGCTAAGATGAAACATATGGAACTATTCATGAAACATGGTACTACTCATTTTAAGTAAGGGTGGTGTAATCTGGCCTAATTGAAATAGCCATTTTGTGCAATCTATGTGTATGGTATGATGTCACAATATGATTGTATTAGATGAGAGATCTTCTTAGAAGAATTTAGGTGCATTATGGTCTGAGATGGTGTCTGTGATGCTATTTTAATGTGTCAATCAAAATAGTATTTTTGAGTTTATTGAATCATTTCATTTCTCATCATATGATTTGTCAAAGAGAAAAGGGAAAGGGGAGGAGGAAGTGAAAAGAGAGAAAAGGGTCAGAGGGGCCTTACTTCTACCACATGCCCATCATTTAGCAATGGGCTGCTCAAACAGTAGCAGCAGCAGAGTGTAAGGAGAGGACATAGAGAAAAGAATATGTAAATCAGGGAGTGTGCTCACATTGATATGGGCTACAATCTAGTTTAATACCTTAATCTGCTACAGCACTGAACACAGCTACAAGCCTGTACAGGATTCAGCCTATAAAATTAAGCAAGTTTTTGCAAAGATTTCTGCAATAAACATTGTACTGTACCTTCTATATTACAGGAGGTAAAATTCAGGTCAAACTCATCTTTAACATTTCTGATATCTACACAGATTTTATGATAGCTTCATTAACTATGCTTTAAGTAAGTTTGCAAAGCCTGAAGCAGTTTCCATGGTCCCTGCAGAGTAAATTCAAAAACAACTGCATCATAAACACAGCAGTTATGGTTGTAAGGGGCTTGTTGCAACCATTTCATGTCTTCCTCTTCCATATATTACAGGAAAAATTACCAATAGCAAAAAACTCACAGAGCTCCTTAACACTTAGGTATGTCTCTTAATTCAAAGCACTTCTGTGGGTGCGTCTACACTTGTAAATTAATTTGATTTAAGCTTGCTTAAGTCGACTTAATTTACTCTGCGTCTACACTACACTTTCCTTAAGTCGACTTAAGCAGCTTGCTTAAGTCGACGTAAGGAAAATGAAGTCGACTTTGTTAAACCTACTTTTAAGTCGACTTTTGGCTTAAGTCGACTTTCTAAAGTCAACTTAAGCCAGTGTAGACGTGGAGTAGCCCTAAGTTGACTCTAAGTTGACTTAGGGTGCCCCAGGACTCCTCCACTGCCCTCCCTGCCAGGGGGGTTGGCACAGGGAGAGCCTGGAATTCCCCCCCACAGGGCAGGGCAGAGCTCTGCCCACCCTGTCTCTATGCCCTGCCAGTGTCCCTGTCCCCCTTTGCCCCATTGTACCCAAGTACAATGGGGCAAAGGCTGAGCCCCCTGGCACTTGGCAAGGGGTGCCCCCCTGCCACCGTGGACCTGTCCAAGGTCCCCCTAGCCCTTACAAGTCGACCTAGGCATCCAGTGTGGACACTCTAAGTCGACTTTGTAGGGTCCTGCCAAAGTCAACTTAAAATTTAAGTGTGGACATGCTAAGTCGACTTAAATTCACAAGTGTAGACATAGCCTGTGAAACTTGGTGGTTCTGGTTCGCACAAAGTTCAGTAACCTTTTCCTTTAGCACCAACTGAATTTTGTTTGGGGATTTCAAGTTGGAATGAAGCCAAAAATTCAAAGAGAATTCACAGCAGCCCAGTCACCAGATTTTTAAATCCCCAGCATCATGGGAAAAAGGGACAATTTGTGCCTCTCAAAACTCAGGCAGGCTCATTTAGAATTCTGCTTGGGTTCACTTAGAAGATTTGGGAACCTTTGAGGTGATGTCTTGTGGTATGCTCTACTGATCCTATTATGGAAACTGACATGAGTTAAACTCTCAGGGTGACATCCTGCCCATTAACAGAAGTTCTGTCATTGACTTCAGTGGGGCATGATTTTACTTCATATAGCCAAGCTCTCTTGTCAGCTACAGCAATGGAAACCTGTAGTCATTCAATTTTGAATTTACACCAGTGTAGTTGATTTTGGAATCTGACCATTAGTGCACAAAAGTAAAGATGAAGAGGCAGAAGGACCGTTCACTGACATTCAGGTTAGTAAACTTGCCTAAATACAATCCTAATCAAAACACTGTATTACAATTATCTAAGCAGAAGAGAGCAATATCATTCATATTATTATATTCTAAATGTCTTGTGTGACAGACAACAAGAAGATTGGACAGATGACTAGGGAGACGTATAAAGATATTGCTCGGGGCTTCAGGGATAAAATCAGAAAGGCCAAAGGGCAAGTGGAGTTGCAGCTGCCAAGGGATGTGAAGGATAACAGGAAGGGGTTCTAAAAGTATGTCAGTAACAAGAAGAGGATCAGGAATGGTGTAGGTCCCTTACTCAATGGGGCATGTATCCTCGTAGTGGATGATGTGGAAAAGGCTGAAGTCTTCAATGCTTTTTTTACTTCAGTCTTCACAGGGAGGGTCAGTTCCCAGGCTACTACACTGGGTAACGCAGAATGGAGAGAAGGAGAGCGGCCCTCAGTGATGGAAGGTCAGCTTAGAGACTACTTAAAGAAGTTGGATGTGCACAAGTCTATGGGGCCGGATGAACTCCATCCAAGGGTGCTGAGGGAGTTGGCCAATGTGATTGCAGAGCCACTGGCCATTATCTTTGAAAACTCGTGGCGAATGGGGGAGGTCCTGGATGACTGGAAAAAGGGAAGTATAATACCTATCTTCAAGAAAGGGAAAAAGGTGGATGTGGAGAACTACAGACCAGTCAGCCTCACCTCAATCCCTGGAAAAACCATGGAGCAGCTCCTCAAGGAATCTATCCTGAAACACTTCTAGGAAAACAGAGTGATCAGGAACAGTCAGCATGGATTCACCAAGGGCAAATCATGCCTGACCAACCTGATTGCCTTCTATGATGAGATGACTGGATTTATGGATGCGGGAATAGCTGTCAACGTGATATACCTCAAATTTAGCAAGACTTTTGATACGGTTTCCCTCAGCATTCTCGTTGGCAAGTTAAGGAAGTGTGGGTTAGATGAGTGGATCATTAGGTGGATAGAAGACTGACTAGATCATCGGGCTCAACTTGCAGGAATCAATGGCTCAATGTCTAGCTGGCAACCAGTAACGAGTGGAGTGCCCCAAAAGTCGGTCCTGGGGCTGGTTCTGTTCAACAGCTTCATTAATTATCTGAATGATGGGATAGATTGCACGCTCAGTAAGTTTGCATATGACACCAAGCTGGGGGGAATGGTAGACATGCTGCAGGGCAGGGACAGGATTCGGGGATACAGATACAAACTGGTGCACTGGGCCAAAAAAAAAAAAAACGTATGAGGTTCAACGAGGACAAGTGCAAAGTACTGCACTTAGGATGGAAAAATCCCATGTACTGCTACAGGCTGGGGACTGATCGGCTAAGTAGCAGCACTGTAGAAAAGGACCTGGGGGTAATGGTGGATGGGAAGCTGGATATGAGTCACCAGTGTGCTCTTGTTGCCAAAAAGCCCAATGGCCTATTGGGCTGAATCAGTCGGAGTGCTGCCAGCAGATTGAGCGATATGGTTTTTCCCCTCTATTCGGCACTGGTGAGGCCGCATCTGGAATACTGTGTCCAGTTTTGGGCTCCCCACTACAGAAAGGATGTTGACAAATTAGAAAGAGTCCAGTGGAGGGCAACAAAAATGATTAGGGGGCTGGGGCACATGACGTATGAGGAGAGACTGAAGGAACTAGGCTTATTTAGTCTGCAGAAGGGAAGACTGAGGGGGGATTTGATAGCAACCTTCAACTACTTGAAAGGGTGCTTCAGAGAGTAGGGAACTAGGCTGTTCTCAATAGTAACACAGGACAGAACAAGTAACATTGGTTTCAAGTTGCAGCTGGGAAGGTCAAGGTTGGATATTTGGAAAAACTTTTTCACTAGGCGGGTGGTGAAGCATTGGAATGGGCTACCTAGGGAGGTAGCGGAATCTCCATCTTTGGAGATATTTAAGGTCTAATTAGACAATACCCTGGCTGGGATGATTTAGTGGGAGTGGTCCTGCTTTTAGCAGGGGGTTAGACTAGATGACCTCATGAGATCTCTTCCAATCCTATGATTCTGTCGTTCTAAATTAAAGGCAAAGAATTTCAAAAGATTGCATTAGAAAGTACCCCTTCAAAAATATAATAAATGCACCCAATGGTTTAACAGGAAAAATGCAAAGGTAATTCAAGAAGCAATTAGATGCTGTCCTGGGAGAATTAGTACATAAAAAGGAATGAATCTTAGATGGCCATTGCTACTATTCTTTCTAAAGAGCACTATGTTTTTATATCTTTATCTTGGAAATGTCTTTATGCATCAGTTAGTGTTACAATAAAAAAAAATTGCTACATAAAGTACAATGAAGTTTTGAAGATCTTAACATGAGTAAAACCTAATGATGTTCACACTGTTGCAGAATAATTAGATGATCTAGTCATATTAAATGTAATATATATTAAATTTGAGTTTCATATGTTCATGCCATTCTATTAGATTTCTATATGCTTTTAACCAGAAAATACACCCCTTCATTGAGAGGGTTGTTTTTCTTTTTCTTCCCTCCTCTTTCCCCCACCCTCCTGTAGTCTAATGTGAACAAATGTCTCAATATTTATATCAGTTCAATATAAAATAGCAGAACTTGGTATCCAAAAGGTGATTTTGATAAATCATATAAATTAAAAAAATATGCAGTATAGAGAAGATGATCATGTAAGGATCCATTCTGGAAAAAAAACGTAGTATTCTGTGAGGGCAAAAACCCTAGCTGGCTTCAAAACTGAACCTGATAAATTTATGAAGGGGATGGTATGATAGGACAGACTAGTTTGGCAGTTGATCAATTTTTGACTACTGGCCTGAGATGGGGCGTTAGATGGGGTGGATTCTGAGTTATTGCAAAGAATTATTTCTTGGGTGTCTGGCTCGTGTGTCTTGCCCACATGCTTAGGATTTAAATAATCACCATATTTGGGGTCGGGAAGGAATTTTCCCCGAGAGCAGATTGGCAAGGACTCTCGGGGTTTTTCGCCTTCCTCTGTAGCATGGGTCACAGCTTACATGCTGATGGATTCTCTGTACTTAAAAGTCTTTTAATCATGATTTGAGGACTCTAATAACACAGTCATAGGTCAGAGGTTTATTACAGGAATGGGTGGGTGAGGTTCTGTGGCCTACATTGTGCAGGAGATCAGAACAGATGATCATATTGGTCCCTCCTGACCTTAGAGTCTATGGCTATGTCTACACTACAAAAGTTAAGTCGACTTTGTTAACTCTACTTTATGAAGTCGACTTAGAGAATCTTCACTAGACTCTTAAGTCGACTGGCAAAGTACCTGGGCACAAGAGAGCCGCACATGGTTCCCTTGTCCCTGGGGGGAGCCAGGGCTCTCGGGCAGAAGGGAGCCCAGAGGGAAACCCCGCTGCCCCGGCTGTGGCTCCAGTGGCGAGGGATTCCCTCGCCACGCTGGCCCAGACTCCAGCGATGAGGGATTCCCCCCCTGACCTGACTGGGGTTGCAGCTGTGCACCTGGAGCCCCGGCCGGGGCAGCGGGGGAATCCCTTGCTGCTGGAGCCCCAGCTGGGGCGGCGGGGATTTCCCTCGCCGCTGCAGCCCGGGCCTGGGAGCCCCAGGTGGCTCTCTTCTTCCCAGGAGCTGTGGCTCCCTTCTCCTGGGGAGCTGCTGCTCCCTTGTCTCCTGGGGGGAGCCGGGGCTTGCGGGGAGAAGGGAGCTGCAGTTCCCTTCTTTCTGGGAGCCCTGGCTCCTTCCAGGCACAAGGGAGCCACGGTTCCTTCCAGGGACAAGCAGCTCCCCCCGGGACAAGGGAGCCAGGGCTTCCTGGCAGAAGGGAGTTGCGGCTGCCCCCGGGGACAAGGGAGTGGTGCATGGCTCCTCGGCAGAAGGGAGCCACACACGGCTCCCTCCTGCCAGGTAGCCATGCGGGGTCCCTTGTCCCCCCGCCCTAGGTCAATTCATGGAATAAGTCGAATTAGAGCATCCACACTGAAGTTGACTTAAGCCTTAAATCGACCTAAAACAAGGTGTTATTAAATCGACTTAAGCCTTTATTAAGTTGACTTAAGGAAGCCCTTAAGTCGACTTAATAAAAGCCCATTGTGGATGCAGAGTAGTTTAGGTTCTACTTAAGCGTCCTTAAGTCAACCTAAGCTCCCAGTGTAGACGCACCCTATGAGACTCCATGATGTTTACTGATGTTCCTCACTACTGGAGTTTTCTAGTTTTTCACCATCTAACATACACTTGAGAGCTCCTGAGAGGTACTAAAAACCTAACAGAATCATTAATTTCCATAGCCTTTAACTCAGAAGTGTTAATATTAGCTAATTGCATTCATGTAGTAGCATGACTCAGACAAGTACAAAAAGAGATGAATTGTAAAACTAAAGAACCTTTTAAGAATTCCCCACGCCATTCAGGTTGCTTTGTGTCACAGAATAAAATTACCCTAGAGCCAACACCACAGCTTGTCCAGGAGGAACAGCTCAAAGTAAGAAGAATCCTTTAGTGGCATAGAGCTACATCAACAGCTCCTACACCAGTCTGCCCTCTCTTGAACCCTGTGAAGGGAATGTGGCTAGGAGAATGGAGTTGTTCAGGGGTCCCTCTCTACAAATGCCAACAGTCCACAGATACTAAAGTGACTCCTTGGAGCTAATGACAGTTGCTGTAACTTAGGGCAATATATAGCCTGTTCTGATTTATTCTGTAGCACCTGCTTGGTGCAGAACCAGGCCAGGGTTGGAGAAGTGCACTGCTGGCTTATAATCATACTTATATACATTCTTGAGTTGCATTATGCATTCTTTGGCCTCAGCCAAGGATTTGAGCCAAAAAAAAAGGCAGAGCATGACAACGAAGGGAATCCATGAGGGGCAGGCAGGGACACAGAGCCTTTCCCCAAAATCTCCCTGCAGCGGAGGAAGGAAGGAAGCAGCAATACAGCTGACTGCTGGCTGAACTTCTCCTTCCCCATCCCCTACAATTGCAACCTTTCCTTTGTGTGCATTTAATAAAGTCCCTCCAAAAATATTCAAATTCCTGCACATGCTCCTGTGCACACAGGAGCAGGTCATCATGGCTAGCTCAAATACAGCTATCATCAGTGTGACTAGCTCAGTTATAAATCACTTGATCAATGGTTAATTCAATTAACATTTTTCTAACCAGCACATAGAATTCCAAACTCATACTTTACAAGGATAAATCCTGATACATTCAGCCCAAACTCTATTTGATTCAAACGTTACCCTTTTACACCTGTGCAAATCTGGAGGCAACTTAATGCACTCTGATTATTTCAGTAGAGTTACTGCAGATTTACATGGGTGTTAGTGAAAGTTGAATTACTTACTTCATAAAGTTTTGCCTGTTTAAAGACAGAGAAAGGTTGGTCCACAGCTATTCTGTATGCTAAATACAAATAGAATGTGCCAAACAAATTCAGCCCAGATCATGAGCAAGTGTAAATCTGCATCACTCTATTGACTTCAATGGAGCTACACTGATTTATGCCCATTGAGGATCTGTAAAAGGATAACAATATTACTATCGTAATATCAGAATATACAGTCTAAGGTATAAAAATTGATAATCTCCAAGAGTATTTGAACTTAACTTGCCTTTATAAATGTCTCTAAAATATTAATTGCAATCAAATTCCTAAGAGTTGAAGCAATTAAAAGGATTGTTTAAAATTGCATTATCTATGTAAGAAACCATTACCACAGTAATTGTTAACTGCAAGTCCAAAGGTTAGCAACTCATGGGTTGTTAGCCCCATTAAGTCTTTCAGCAAAGATTTCTGCAGCTTGAAGGGCCACTCAGACCTGCATTACATAAATTCTCACATATTGATGGACTTCAAGTTCACAGAACAAAAACATTGCTTACTTATCTGAGGAACTACGATTTACAAGAAAGGACAGAAACTAATTTACAATCTAATAAGTCCATTGATGAAATTAAAAAATCCTATATTAACAGAAGAGGAAAAGCAATTCCTAATGCATATTCATAATTAACATTTGAAGTGAATAACATACACTTTATTTGGGAATAAGTAAATTACCCAAATGACTCATGGAACTTGTGATGCACATTAATAAAGAATGTTAATGTACTGAGTTGGCCTGCATCTTACATTTTTTTTTCAGAATTAAAGACACACTCTTTTTTAAAAAAAAATCTATCTGCAGTGTGTTGGTTCATAAACTTCTGCTAACTATTAAGAAAGTTTCTGGTATGTTTCTGCCTTTGGTACTTTAAAGGTTATGTTGCCACAATCAATAAATTGTCCTTCTCCAGGGGCATATTTTTAAGATTTAGTATGAAGACTCTAGAATTGACTTGGCACAAATTTCTTGTGTGTGTTTTTCAGCAAGACTATGAAAAGCA
Source organism: Pelusios castaneus (assembly GCA_007922175.1). Lineage (NCBI taxonomy): Eukaryota > Metazoa > Chordata > Testudines > Pelomedusidae > Pelusios > Pelusios castaneus. Next base: position 12,471,981 of record ML685794.1, on the reverse strand, counting down.
AAGTGGTCAGATACGTTATGAATATTGTGGTCAAGCAATATCCAAATGCATTGCCTTTCGTAACTGTATACACACTGAAATAAGTTTTATATATAGGCATGTGCTTAAGTAAATTTCCATAATAGCAAATGACCTTCAAGCTCTTTTCAAACACCTGGTTCTAATTAGGTCTTGTGACCTACTGTGTCTCATCATAATAAATAGAAGTTAAATATTTGGGGTCTGATTCTCTTCTCATTTGTCCATCCCCCACCACTTGTAAGCTATTTTAACTCCTGATTTACATGGGCACAAAAGGATCCTAACAAAATTTATATGAGATATTTCATGGTAAATAGTATACAGATACAGTCTGGGGACTTAGTGAGAATTGCTTATTTGCAATACTTTTTAAAGATTCTTCATTTCCAGCTTGTGCAAGGATTTCTACTGTCTGTTTTTCCCCTTACTCATACTTAATTCACTAGGGATAGTCAAGTACAGAGCCAGTATTTTGATGCATCCTTATGCTGCAAACGAAATGTACATTTCGTGTATATATATACACACATGTTCCTGAGAGGTGTTAAAGGTATATTATTTCAGAATCAGGGAAGGACAGATGATAGTGTCACTGGTGCCTTTCCTCAGGAGTTTTGCTTAAGGTATGTGTCACTAGTTTCCACCAGGCACTCCAAAAGAAGGGAGGTGGTAGAAGTAATAGTAAACACGAGAGCACTTAAAGTAAATTCATACTAAAAAAAAAATGAACATCTCTTTTTCAAACACTCTTTAATTGTTGTTCCTTTCATTCCTGTGGCATGTGAGTTATACAAAATTCCACTTACTCACTGACTTGTAACTTATACCAACATTTATATCAGTTCTGCAGTGACCCATTATATTTAGAAGTGGTACTTAGACTTGTGGTCTTCTGAAGTCAAACTTTCAAACTTTGTGTGTCAAGTTGTAATTCAACAGGGAGTGATATTTAGCAGACGGGGCAGGGGCCAGAAATCAGAACTAATGGGTCCAGTTACTGATTCTGCCCTTGACTTGCAATGTGAACTTGGGCAAGTAACACGTTTTCAGACACGCTGACTAATTCTGTGCGACTCAATTTTTGATTGTCCAACCCTAAGACAACATGGGCCAGATTCCTAGCTAAATATCTTCTGGAAAACTATCACAACTCAGTCACATTTTAATAATATTATGTATACTGAGCAATTTTTAACTGAATGTATAGTTAATTTAAATATGGATGTCAGAATTTTGCTCCAAATCAATGATACTTAGGCCTTATCTATATTTATATATCTATATATCTATATCTATTTATATATCTATATATCTATATCAACTACTAGTGGGTTAATTCAGTAAACATTGAAAAACCTTTTGCAATCCCTCCATCAATGATACTTTATAATTACAAAATTAAAATTCTTCTACTTTCTAATACATATTGTTACAAATAAGATTTATAACAAACTGGTAGTGAGAGCTAGTAACATACCATCCTGTCATCTTTGGAGAGCTGGATTCAAATCCTATCTTGGGTTCCAAGTAAAAACAAACACAAAGGTCTCATTTTGAAGGCTGCAAACTTTTCAAAGTTCCCAACCTTTGTCTTTACCAAGAAGCAAAACAGTAATGCACTTGTTCCTTCTGACCCAATGCAAAGCTATTTTTGCACCATTTTCAGGTCCAATAAATTCATCTGCTATTTTATTTTCTTAAAAGAAAAATGAAGAGCCCCAGTAATATTTAAGGAGATAACATGATTAACTAACTGATAAGACACAAGTGTTTCTCCTTGATTTTGATTAATCTTTCTTTGATTTATTTTTTGTAATTAACAACTGGGCTGCTGCCATATACCTCGATGGAACCCACCTGGTATGCAGCTTAAATGTTCCAGGTGCATACTAACATTCCATTCACTCCAATGGAGCATTAATGGATGTTGCAGTTGAGCAAATGTAATGAAATGACAGCTGCAAGCACTGAGACAATGTAAAAAGAAATATTTTAAGAACACTGCAGTGTTAATATTTAGTAAATGAAGTAGATTTAGTTATGTGGTGAGTTCAGGGAAGCTGATGTGGCTCTCACGCAGGTCATCATTAATAGAAAAAAGATTGTAGCCATTAATCAAACTAAAGACAACTTTAATTTACATTTCTTTTAAAATAAAATTCTTCTATTTCAAAAAGAAGCACAAGGGTTACTGCCTAGAGAGTCTTCTTGGAAAGATTCCCAGTGACTTTAGTTGACTTTGGATCAAGTCTTGATAGAGCTAAGGGAGTCCCCAAACTTTTTGGACTTCTAATTGATGTGTTCCCAATGAGACATTGCCCCTCCAAAGAATTATAGGTGATTACTCCTCTATCACACATGGAACAATTCACAGAGCCATATTAATTAAAGTAAGAGAGATGATTTGGACTATTTCATGTACTATGTGCAAGCTAGAGAATAACATGAGGTTTCCCTGTTTTTTAAAACTAAGCTGGCTCTTTGTTGAGAGAACAATTTATAGAGCCACTGCAACTGCAGCTAATGTTCGAGTCATGTGAATAAAGACTGATTTCTTGGTGCTCTTCAAAATTCTTCTCTCTTGAAACCAGTTCTCCTTTCTCCAATTTCCAGACTGGTTAGTTTAATGCAAGTTATTGGATGCACAATCCTTGTCTGGTGGTGCACCTTCTATAAACAGAGACATACAACTTACACAGCTGGGGACAGATTTTCAGTTGGTGCAAATAGGTGCAGCTCCATTGTCTTCAAGGACACCAGGACCTTTAGTATTGCTACTATTAGGAAAATGAAAAGTTTTTCAGGTGTTTTTTAAACATTGATGAAACAATACGATGTCAACACATTAGATAAACACTTTTTCTTCCCAAGCAAAAGACCAGCAGCCTCAAGTCAAAAAGTGCTCATAATAAGAAGTCAGCAGACACTTTTTGTTTCATTTCCTATGTTAACACTGGAGGGTTTTACTTCAGGGAGGCTTTCAGAACTATCATTTTGTATTACTGACAGCACCAGCCACTGTTATGAGTTCTATAAAATAAACAAACAAGATATTACTGGTACCTATTTATGCATGTATGTTTTTCCAAGATAATTATTAAGCATAACTGAGTCCACAGCAGACTAGTGCCATGGGAACTACTGTAAGAGCAAAGTCAAGATAAATCCAGAGGCAGGAAAGCAGAGTGTGAAATGATAAAGTAGAATGACATCATTGTTTAGCAAGGAGTCTTTACTTGAATAGGACATACTTTCACACATGGAAAAGGGAAAATGAAGTTAGGAGCTAGTGGCTTCAAAATAAAACTTCCTTTCCTAAATTTGATCGCCCCTATTTTATATGTATCTTTTAAAGAGAGTTTTAGTGCCTTTGTTTAAAGTAAACATTTTTTAAAATCGGCTTACATTTTTTTTTCTTGAATCATTCTTCATTTTAAATGAAACAAAGAGAAGGATAATTCCAGGTTTGAGAAATAACCCCCAAAATACAAATCTTATATCTCAGGCATAAATAAGTCATAAACATGGTAGACTCCAGCAACAACTAAGAAAACTCCCTTCCAGTTCCCAGATCAACATCAATTATACAGATAAGAGAATTTGTAATACATTGGAGACTTTTCCAAAACATCAGCACCCTAGTTCCATATGTTTCAGTGGTCCATAGAAAGATTAAAATTTTACTCTTCTTGCATTAAAACTACAATATCTCTGACCTGCTGAGTCAATAGAGAACTATAAAGGGAGATTGGATTGGTTAGTTCCAGTGCCTGAAATCATCTCACAATCAGCATTCTCATGGCCAATGTAAGCAAATACAATTTATGTAAAATAAATAAACTAGAAATTCTCATCAAATTAACAGTTAGGTAATAATTAATTTCAGTCTTAATAGAAATAGTTTAGGGATCGGCAAATGAAGCTGGGTGAACTATTTATAGCAGATAGTTCTTGCAAAGATTTAGGGATTTTGTGTGTCTGAACAAAACACAGGGTTGGCCCAACCATGTAGGTGAACTAGGTAGTCACCTAGCTTTAAGAAGTGCCAAATTTGATGGAAGTGATTTTTTTCTCTATTTAAAAAAATATGTTATCTCTTATAATATATATATGTGTGGGGGGGGAAGGATGTAGTTCACCTAGTGTGCTGAAAACCTTGGGCTGACCCTGACAAGATGTAATCTTAAGTGAAGTGCTCGTTGAACAATTTTATATGAACAAATTTGTAAAAACACAAAGTTCAAGAGTGCAATATTTTTCCTTTGAGTCACTTGATAATGTGTGCTGGGTTCATTGACCCATCTCATATGGCACTGGTTTTGCTACCTGATTGGATGACTGAGTAAATCAGAAAAGTGACTGTACTTTTTAATTTATCACCTATTTCAAAACATAAGTCTAAGAAATTATTGGGTGATGATGAACAGAGATAAGATACTTATACTCTTTGTATGGTGTGATCGATCACCTAAATCACATCGTAATATTTCTACCATTTGAATAGATGACTGAATCATTTTAACCCTAAGTAATAATAAATAGCAAATAATGAAAGAATCAACACTTTCGTATGAACTTTCAAATGAATGATCATTTGTATTAAAATTCATGAAACTTTCAGGAATCACAAATATTCCCAAATACCCAGTGGTTATTTGAATAGTAACAAATAGTGTGAGTCAGCCAAATTTGGCATTTTTAAAAAGTATGCAATCACTGTCACGTGCCCTCTTAGTATCTTCATTTCTTATTAGAAATATCATTTGTATCTTTAATTTCTCACAAACAGAGATTGAGACTTACGTATTTCAGAATCTAATGAGCATGGAATTTTTTCAGACCTTTTTTATGGACACTGCTAAAATGTCTGCAGCACAAGTTAGAAATAAGATTGGCTTTGCAATAGCAGTAAATCAGACAAACATTAGTTTAGATTGATATATGGGATTAATATTGCCCACAGTGTTTTGTTCTATGAAGCCTTAAAGATTTAATATTTCCATTTCCCTTCCCTATAATTTATTCATAGAGCATGGGGTCTTACAGAAGGAAGAGTATGTAACTTAAATAAATCAGCATAATTAATATCATAATAAAAACCTATGACTTAAAACAAAGTCCTTTCTAATCCTCCTAATGCTTTTGGGGTCATTTAATAATTGTGCCAAAATCCTGACTAAAAACTGTAATAGTAATAGTTTCCTTGGAATTGGAAGCTAAGTATTCCTCCTCACATTACAACAGAGCTTTTCTATTTTCACTGCTTCAGACACAACACATAGGGCAAGCCATCAGGCATAGCACTGAGCAGGAGGTATATATAAGCTGCATGATCCCAAGTGTATTCTTGGAAGGCATTCTGCTTCATGGCACTTCTTTCTTTCCTCCTTGCGTCACAGAGTAGCAGACTTCTATGGGTCTGAAACACAAAAGACATTACCTCGTCCCGCTCTTTCCTACCCACTGACCACCAAGACAGGCTGTGGGGATGGAGATATGGTTCCCATCTTCTTTCCAACCCAATCCACACCCATCTTCCCTAAGGAGAGTGTAAGAAGGTGTGTAACCCTACTAGTAGTTATCAACGGTTCACAGTTTTGCTGGAACGGCATAACAAGCAGGGTATCACAGGGATCAGTTCTGGGTCCAGTTCAACATTTTCATCAATGATTTAGATCAGTGGGTCCCAACCTATGGGCCGGAGGCTAAAAGTGGTCCATAGGGCCTTTCAAAGTGGCTCACAGCTCACCTCCGGCTGGCTGCAGAAGGGAGCTGCTGCATAAGTACCCAGGGAGAGCATATTTCCATAGGGCTAAAAGACCAGCGCAGGTTCCTTGCTGCAGCCCAGGAGACAGGGTAGTAAAAATTATATCTGGGGCTCTTGAGCCAAAAAGGTTGGGCACCACTGGTTTAGATGATGGCATAGACACTACACTTATAAAGTTTGCAGATGATATCAAGCCGGGAGGGGTTGCAAGTGCTTTGGAGGACAGAATCAAAATTCAAAATGATTTGGACAAACTGGTGCAATGGTCTGAGGTCTGAATGAAATTCAATAAAGACAAATGCAGATTACTCCGTTTAGGAAAGAACAATCCATTGCACACATACAAAATGGGAAATGACTCCCTAGGAAGGAGTACTGTAGAAAGGAATCTGGATGTCATAGCGGACCACAAGCTAAATATGAATCAACAGTGTAACACTGTAGCAAAAAAGCAATCACCATTTGGGATGTATTAACAGGAGCATTGTAAGAAAGACACAAGAAGTAATTCTTCCACTTCACTCCACCCTGATTAGGCCTCAACTGGACTATTGTGTCCAGTTCTGGGTGCCTTATTTCAGGAAAGATGTGGACAAATTGGAGAAAGTCCAAAGAAGAGCAACATGAATGATTAAAGGTCTGGAACACTTGACTTATAAGGGAAGATTGAAAGAGCTAGGTTTGTTTAGTGTGGAAAAGAGGAGACAGAGAGGACATGATAACAGTTTTCAAGTAGCTAAAGGTTGTTATGAGGAGGAGGAAGAAAAATTGTTCTCCTTAACTGCCCGTGATAGGACAAGAAGCAATGGGCTTAAATTACAGCAAGGGAGGTTTAGGTTGGAAAAAATTCTTAACTGTCAGGGTGATTAACCACTGGATTAAGTTGCATAGGAAGGTTGTGGAATCTCCATCATTAGATATTTTTAAGAGCAGGTTAGGCAGGCACCTGTCAGGATGGTTTAAGATGGTACCTTAAGATGGTTCTGCCATGAGTGCAGGAGACTGGACTCAATGAACCTTCATGGCCCTTTCCAGTTCTATGATTCTGTGCCTGGGCCCAAGGCCTGTGTAGTGCTCATAAAAGCACAAGGGTGCAGAGGAAATTCTACTCTCTCTCACACCCTGGAGCAGGTGCATAGTCACAATCCAGCCCATAGTAACTGAATGCTTTCCTAACCAAGCAGCCTCTTGTAAAACAGATTCAGAGTGTTGTAGAATTGAAGTCAGTGATCAGGAAGCTTACCATCATCTGCTTCCAGTGTGTTCTTCATATGTACAGGACAGATTTGTTCTTCTAGGATTTGATTTAAATTGTGCTGCAAAATAGGATAGGCCAAAAAGTAGGAAGTAGATAACAAGGGGAAGGGAAAAAAAGTAATTATGTACTATAGAGGACCAATCCTGTGAGTTAATGAAGGCCTTCGTTCCCAAAGATATTCAGCAACTCAGAATACTAACCTTCAGGTGAGGTCAACAACACACAGGCCCCTATTATTCATAAGGACAAGAAGGAAGTATAGATATTTGGGGTATGCAAGTGAATGGTAAGGAAGAGATGATCCTTCTATTCCATATTTACTTTCTATTGCACTTGTAAACAGTATGATAACTAGTGATGTTTTCTATAGAAGATCAGTAGTTTTCACATGAACCATTTATTTTAATTTGAATGACAAAGGATATCAAACAGGAATGATATTTGTTCTCTAAAATTAAAATACCTTAGAGAAAAATAATTCCCTATTATCCCTATTATTAATCTTTGTTGACTCTCAGCTTGTGCACAGTGAGGCATGACTTTACTATTGTGAAAGCTCATTTGACCATACAATCTTTTGAAGTAAATAGTGATATATTTTGAATTTTATTGGTTGTAAATGGTTTTTAGAAAATTAAGTGTTTGGTCCTCCAGTCCTGAGCTACAAGGGAGAGACAGTGGATTCTCATGCCTGAAGAAGGTCCCTTTGAAGTCAGTGGGGATCCACCTGGGCACATATGTCTGTGGATGCAATGTCATGGTTCTGAGTGGAAGATACTGAACCTTATTAAATAAGCAAAATCTGCAGCTCTTTTTTTTTTTAAGCTGGATCAATTGTTAATTTCCTCATATACTGATTTTCACATATGGCTTGTATAATTTGAAGAAATATAGTAAAATAGAGCTAAGTATGGATAATTAATAATGTAGTTTGGATTTGTATGACTATAAAAGCAGAAACGATAAAAGTCCTGTAGCACCTTACAGTCTAACAAATTTCTTTGGGCATAAGCTTTCATGGGCTCCAGCCTACTTCATCACTTTGTCACTATATAAGCAAAATGTACCACGTGCTTGAATAGAAATTACACTGAGATATTCCGAAGGGGGGTCCTCTTCTGTCCTCTTTGAAATCTGATCCATTTTAAAATATATATGGAACCTCAAAATAACTGAGGGAATAAAACAGTCAAGTACACTTCTATCTGCCATCAATCAATGAAGAGTATTTAGGGTAGCTCATGATAATGCTATATTGACTCACACAGGTAAATCTTCTTTGCATGGAGAGAAAATACCATAAAATCTATCAAAAATGCGTCTTTATCTTTTGTGATGACTCAGGATATGGGCAACCCAAATAAGCTGTGCATAAATGTGAAGTCTGGAGCACAGCTAATGAAGAAAAATAGAGGAGAAAAGTCCTTATGTCAATACAGAAAGTGAACAGTCTCAAAAGAATAAGATTCCTGGTCTGAAAACTTTCCCTGCACTCCTCATTTGAGCCACATCTGCTCAACTGTGTGGAACTAATATTATGTAGGATTTCAGGGGCATGCAGGTGTCTGGGAGAAGTGGAGCCAGAAGAAAGGTGTATAGCACAGAATGATCCATTCAGGCCCACTGAATTTTTATTTGTGTTAATGTACATCTCCTACCCATCTTCAGGCTTGCGGGTGGAGCCATCCATTGGAACCACTGAAGCATTAGATGGAAACCTCAGAACTCATATTCCTGGGCCCTCTGCTGCAAACATTGTATCACCTGAAGTCAGGCCAGTATTTAGGTTAAAGAATGAAAATAAATTTATGCTTGGACATTATAGGGCTAATGAAATCCTCATGCCACAGAGTTGTGTCACTGAGAGCTTTACCAATAGAGGAATCTCACGGCAGCTAGGAGCAGAGCTAGATGATCTAATAAGACTTTCCCATCTTTCATATTTAGGTTTCTGTGATCTGTAATCTATTATATGGGCAGAACAGGGCTGAGAAAAGGATGCTGTGGCAAGCTTAATACATAATACATCTGATTTAAAGCCCACTGAAGTCAATGGAAAGGCTGCTATTATTAATTTTCAGAAGTTTTGAGTCAAATGAAATGTTTTTGGCTTTGTGAGACTTTTGGGAGAAAGGAATGCATTATCCAGAATGTTAAATGTAATTTTTTAATAATGGTAGAATAACTTATTTTGACAGCATAGTAAGTCTCTGTGGACTAAGCATGTATTAAAGCTACACCTTGATGTGCATAATTGAAGTGAATAGGAAGCAAGTGCTTTATTTAAAATGATAAAAAAAGTAACTAACATGTATGTTCCGAAGTTACTTTTCAAAGTTAATTATCTCATCTGATTAACTCATGAGAGGGCTTTCTGTCTTTCTTGTTTTCTCCCTGCTGCATGGGCTAAAATAACTTATCTCACTTTGACTAACACTTCAGTCCATGATAACATCAGTGAGACATCTTGCAGAGTGAGATTCTCTTCAGCACATTCAGTGCTGATGGAATCTTGACCCAGTGATCCTAAGGTCTACTTTGAGATAAAAATAAGAACCTTTGAAAATTGAGTTTCACAAATAAATTGTTATTTTTTGATATTCGTGTTGGGTTAATGATACAAGGGCTCCGTCAGAATCACGGCCATCCCATACTAGGTACTAAAGGGGAAAAAAACGTGCATTAGGAAGATGAGATTCCCAGTCTGGAGTGTTTACAAACAAAAACCTATTTAAATCTTGACTACTTTTAATACAGCACTAATATCTCACTAGAGTGTCTTGGAAGTATTTGAATTCTATTAACCATTATCTGTCCAGTGGATGAGTAAAACATTCAGACATTCTGTCACATTCTTTTCATCACCAAACTGTTTTGATTTATCCTGCAGAAAGCAATAGTGGCAAACATCAAGGATGAAATCCCATTAGTTTTTCTGCACATGAGTGATCCGTGGAGATCTGAACACTTACTGATCCATATAAAACATTCTAACATATAATAGCAGTACCATTCTGTTGAACAACCCTACACCCCGCTCGTTCCTCTACATGAAAATCAGGAAAGCAAATGGGAGGAGATAAAAAGTAAACTCAGAATATGTGGACAAAGAGTGCTATAAAAGTAAATGCCTTTTGAAACGGAAAAGTTTTCTCCTGTTCTCAGAATGAGGAAGGACGTTAGTGTAGTTTCCGTATAATATATAATTTGCTACTGAAGTTTTGTTCTTCTTTACTGTGAGAAAACAAATTTTCACATCGTATTGAAAGAGAAGGTGAAGCCCACTTATACTGCTGGTTTCTGTGAACATAGTTCCAGCCCCTGTGCTGGCTGAAGTTGTAGTAGTCAGGGGCTTTTTACTCCCAGAGGCAAAAAAATGAATACAATTGATTTTGCAATCTGCATGTATTACTAGGAGGATATTTGTGTAAGAATGTGTCTCCCAGTCGTTCAGCTATTCAGCAGTATGTTCTGCTGTCAGAAGCCTCCTATAGCCATTTAATGAGATATAATACTGACAATGGGCATAAGGTGATGGACATATGAAACTCCTTTTAGATGCAAATCTAGCATTAAGAAATCATTTGGATGAAGCTTGGTTCAGAAATTAGATGGTGGCGATTCTAAAAGAGTCTATCCACAGTGTAAGTACAACCATGCCAGAGGTCCTGGTTTCCACACTATTCTTCCCTGACCTGGTGGTGCTATATTTGATATTTTGTGTGGATGGGATGTTGGTCCATAATGTCCTGCTTTCCATACTGAATTTATCTGCTTGGTAATCACAGTCCCTAACTCAATTGTAGCCTGTGTGGTGGCCTCGGTGATTTCTGTGCCAGTTTCCACATCTTAATATTGCCAGGCAGAGGGTCTTGAGAGGCAGCGTTCAATATTAGGAGACAGAAAAAAATGGAGCTATGACTATGCAGGTAGCCTGAAAGGAGAGAATTAATAGGCTCAAGGTCTTCAGGATAAGGACAGTCTTTTGTTATGTTTGTACAGGTGCCTATCACAATGGAGCCTTGAACCATGAGTGAGACCTCTCAATAGAAATAATTTATAATAGTTATAATAGGGATCTTAGCCCAATCCATTTGAAAAGTTAGGGCTCATGCTTTGACTGGCCTTGATCCAGCAAAACATTAAAGTACATGCTTATTTTAAGCACATGGGGTGCGTCTACACTTGTAAATTAAGTCGACTTAAGCTTGCTTAAGTCGACTTAATTTACCCTGCGTCTGCACTACAGTTTCCTTAAGTTGACTTAAGCAAGTTGCTTAAGTCAACTTAAGGAAAATAAAGTCGACTTAATGAAAATTAAGTCGACTTTATTAAACCTTAATTTAGTTCGATTTAAGGCTTAAGTCGACTTTTTCAAGTCGACTTAAGCCAGTGTAGACCTGGGGTAGCCCTAAGTCGATTTAGGGCTACCCCAGGACTGCACCACTGCCCTCCCTGCCAGGGGGGAGGGCACAGGGGGAGCCTGGCATGCCCCCCCACAGGGCAGGGCACAGCCCTGCTCACCCTGCCCCTATGCCCTGCCAGGGTCACTGTCCCCCTTTGCCCCATTGTACCTACGTACAATGGGGCAAAGGCTAAGCCCCCTGGCACTGGGCAAGGGGTGTCCCCCCTGCCCCCGTGGACCTGACCTAGGTCCCCCTAGCCCCTAGAAATCGACCTAGGCGTCCAGTGTGAATGCTCTAGGTCGACTTTCTAAGTGCCTCCCAAAGTCGACTTAAAATTTAGGTGTAGACTCACTAAGTCAACTTAACTAAGTCGACTTAAAGTCGATTTAGTTAAGTCGACTTAGCTAAAGTTGACCTAAATTTTGAAGTGTAGACAAAGCCATGAATATTCCCAATGAAGACAATGGGACTTCTCCATGCCTAAAGTTAAGGGTATGTCCAAGAGCTTTGCTGGATTGGGCCCTGAAGAATGATTTGTCTCCATATCCCATATAGTTAGAGAGCAGAGTTTTCCATATCAAACCATATCTGGTTATCAAACCAGAGATTTAGGGAGCCATATTCAAAGACAAGTACTGTGTTTGCTTGAGGTATGCATCATCAATTCTAAAAGAAAATAAGATCATTTAGATACTGTATGCTTTGTAATTAGTGAAAAACAATGTTTTCTATGTTTTACAATAGTTTAATATTCTGTGATAACCTCATTAAATCTGATGCATGCCACTTCTTAATATGTTATAATCTCATTTAGTATTTCTAATGCTGTCTCTCTAGTTCCATTAATCTGTGTATGTTCAAACAAGTGTAACAATAAATATAATTATATGTGCAGAATTAAAAAATGAGTGTGGATTAATTATATTCATGTATTCCTACCCACCGCCTTATGACAAGCAATTAACAGCACATTACCATATATACAACAGACTAAAATCAAACAAATTGGAAATTCTAGATGCATTCCAAATATACCAACATGACTTTATTTATAGATTCACAGAAGACAGAGAAGAAAGATGGTTGCACCTGGGTCATTTACTCAGTAAATGGGAAGGATTCCATAATTTTCCTGGCCTCTCATTTGGAATATGGTATCAAGAAATTTTCTGAATGTGAAGGGACAGATTCCAACACCTTTACTTGCAATGAATAACCCCTTACTCCAACAATGGGTTCATTGACTTCAATGGTACTGTGTGAGGAGTATTGTGTTACTCAATATGTGTAAGGTCAGCAGAATCATGCCTTCAGAAAGGAACAGTAAATCCAATCCAAAAGACCTCAGTTGAAACCAGGAGTTTGTACTTGCATAATGCTGGCCAAATATTTTGGGGTAATTCTATGATGTGATTAAAAGCTCATGATTCACCCATTCCAGGTGACTTGGGCTGAGGCTCATGGGGCTATTTTATTGTGATGTAGGTATTTGGAATCCGGCTGGTATGTGCTGTAGGATCCCGAGTGGTGGGAGGGTCCTAGAGTCTGGGCTGCAGGCTGATCCTAAACATCCATATTGTAATTAAATAGTGCTGTAAGCCTAAGCTCCATTAGACCAAGTTAGCTAGTACAGGCCAGCTGCTTGTGTCTAACTGGAGTGTGGACATACTTTTAAGGCTAGACTGAATTCAAAGCGTGTACTTACAGTGTAAGGTACAGTTCACTGATTAGAGTCAGCATCTGGTCCTTTCCATGCCTCAGTGTTCACATTTGTAAAATGGGATAATAATATTTTACCATCTGTGTACACTGCTGTGTTACCTCCACATGGAATGTGCTAAATATCAACCAATAAAACACCTGTCTTGACTGTGTGTATTTTGAATTAGTCCTAAACACTTGCATTTTGGACACCACACTGTGGTAATTTTCCATGTTGACCATAATTGTATGAAGTAAGTTTCTATAACACCTGTGTGGATTATATTTTTATATTTGTTTCCAGCCACTTCTATTAGTGTCATATTAAATTACATATCTAAGCTCACATATTCATATCATATAGTCTTTTACAAGGGTCTGTCATGACTGGTTTTAAAATTAATGAGATGAGATGGCACATGGCTTTTTTGAGTACAAAATATAAAGGTGTTTTTGTGTGTGCATTTGTGTGAGAAAAGCAAAGGATGGAGGGACAGGCAAGCAGATCAAAACTGTTCAACAAATTGCTGTTTCTCTGGTTCAGAGAAATAGCTTCTCCAAGATAATTCTCCACATTCAAAAAATGGAGGAACAAAATTTCAGTCTTGAAGAAAACGTCAAATATGTTCTTTGGTTGTAGTTAATGAATCACTTCATTTAGAGTCATTATCATTACTCACAATTTCTCTTCAGGTTTCTCTTAATTTTTATCATTCTTCAGTTTTGTTCCCAAAACCACAGGAAAAAGAAATCAACAGTCTCTTTTGGTTGAATTCAGTCAAACTACATCCTTGCAGTGGGCTGGCTTTAATGGTAAGCCAGTTGATATTAACAGAATGTGACCTTCCTCATAAAATTTCCTCACAAGCCAGGCTACTCCAAGGGTTTCCTGCAAGATCGCCCTGTCTCACCTCATAATTCCTTCAAATCCACTGTTTATGTTTTGTAGTTAACAAATAGCCACAACAGAATGAGTCAGCAATTTTATGTAGGATTCTATCTCCTGCGCACACAGTGAGTAAAAATAATGTACCTATTTCTCTTGGTGAGGTCATATATCTTGCTGCCTTAATAGATTTGAGGTTACAGATAAATATTTGGTTTTGAAATGGGCTACTAGAGTAACTGCTGCTCAGAAAATGGAATTCTGTTCCACAACAATTTTCAAGGTTTCTCTTTTGCATTGGAACAAAAGTGAATCTTTCAAACATTTTTGCAAATTGGATTTTTTGTCTAATGGGCAGCATTCAGCCTTGTTTTTAATTCGGGTGTCTCTCTTCTTTTCTTGTCAGAAGTGACTGGAGAGCCTTAGATATAAAAAACCTTACCAATAAACGTTATCCAAACTGATACATTTGTATGAAACATTTTGGTTTCTTCAAAATAGTGTAGTTCTATGAAATTTCATTTAATTTGAAATATTCTGACCATCATAATTATGCAGAATCTCATTCATTAGTATCTGATCATTTTTAAAACCGTAGTATGATTCTGATCCTGGTTCCATTTTCTCTGAACCATATAAGCATTGAATAGAAGGGGGAAAGGAAATTAGATGAAAGGTTCTATTTTTGTGTCTTCTTTAATATATGCATATTAATGTCTTTTAGCATGTTATAATGTAAGGGTGTCGAACGCATTTGCTATGGCAGGCCAGATTTGACTTAAATGTACTTCAAGTGGGCCATACATACCATAAATCAATATACTATGGCACTCTTGCAGCATCATGGAATGTTGTGTATATGAAACTGCGCTCCGCGAGACCACACTCTCTCCCTAACAGAGGGTGCATCTACACTTATAAATTAAGTCGACTTAAACAGGCTTAAATTGACTTAATTTAATCCACGTCTACACTGGGCTTTCCTTAATTTGATTTAAGCTGCTCCTTAAATTGAATTAAGGAAAAACTAGTTCAAATTAATAACACCTCATTATAATTCCAATTAGTGTCTAAGTCGACTTTAATTAGTTGATTTAGCCAGTGTAGCTGTCCTAAGTCGACTTGGTCGACTTAGGGCAGGGGGGACAAGGGAGCACCACACTGCTCCCTGGCAGAAGGGAGCCACTGTGGCTCCCTTGTCCTGGGGAGCCCCTGCTCCCTTCTCCCCAGACCCGCGGCTTCCCTGCCAGGGGAGCCATGGTCCTGGGGAGAAGGGCTCCCCAGCCAGGGCTCCAGCGGGAGGGGATCCCCCGCTGGAACCCTGGCTGGAGAGCCTGGGAGGCTGGCGGCTGGTCACACACTGGCGAGACCACACACTGTATGTATGTGTGGAGGGGGAGGGGGGTCCCATTCACGGGCCAGATGGGAAAGGTTCACGGGCTGCATTTGGTCCATGGGCCTCATGTTTGACACCCCTGTTTAATGCAATGATGCTATAAAAATGATTCTTAGAAATATGTGGTGGAAAGCCCATCAGGACTTGACTCTTTTAAATTATTTCCAAGAAAAGGGATTTTACAGAAAGGTAGAAGAGTGATGACTGTGATGTTGCTTCTAACTTCCCTTTTCAACACAGTCTTATTTCCTGTTACACTGGCACAGAAGGATTTTATGCATAGCTTAGCCCTTCCATTTTACATTGCTTAATCATTCAGACAAAAAAGCAAAAAATCCCACACAACAACAAAGATATAAATGATAAACCAATCACCTGGATTCTACAAGGGCAAGTTCATGTATCTAGTTATCAATAATAAATCTAAACTCTTATTCTGCTCACTTCTCTTATATTGTACTTGTTGCTTCTTTTATTTTCCCCCATTAACTGTTCTTTTCACACTCCATGATGAAAGCTAATGGGAACAGAGCATTGAGTTTAACTTACTTTTTAATGTTCTGCTCCTAAAAGTCATCACCACTTACTAAAGTTCATGATGATCTGTCAGTGTTTGTGCAGATTTCTGTCGGCATTATTATATGCTTCCCCTACACAATTTAATTTAATTTTACAGTTATGTCACACTTCTCACTCAAAACTCATATCCGTTAACTGAGATATCTTTTAACATAAATTCTAGGTAACAGAAATCAAACTTCTAGATGGCGTAATTTCATCAGTTAGCTAATGCCTGTATTTTGTATGTGGAGCACAAAGCTAGTATTTAAAAAAATCCCTGAAAACAAGTGTAGTTATAGGCTGTCTTTGCAAATCACCATGTCCGCTGAACTGCCACTAGAGTTGGGTCACCTGGCTTTGCAAACTGGAAAAGCCGAGGGAAAGTTTAATAATAAATTGGGAATTGCATGCAAAAATATTTCCCCTGATGTAAGGCTATTTTGCTATCCTTATTCATGCTAGGTAATATTAAAGTCCACAAATAGCTATACTAAAATCAATGGTAACAATACACTACTCCTCATGAATAAGAGTGACATAACAGCATCGATAGCATGTTTCAATAACTTTCCATAATGTTACTAAGCAATCAGAATTAAAAAGCACTACAAACTAATATTCCTTTTTCTGTTGTAGTATGTATGATGGTGATTTCAGTTGGATTCTGTGTAGTCTCAGGGGTCTGTCCATACGCATCACATTGCAGAATCAGAAGCCTTATAACACAAACAAGTTAACCTACTCACACAAAGGGAATTATTTTTATATATGCTATTGCTACACTTTAAAAATGAAACCCTCAGAAAATCATATTCAGCTCCTTTCCTTTCATGTCTGGTTTTTTTTATGATTTTCGTGAAAAATTCATTTTCTGCCACAGAATAGGTTTTGGGGAACAAAGGGGAGTGAACACCTCCTAATCAGATGATGAAATTAAAGAAAACTCCCATCTAGACAAGTAAAAGAGCCTTAGAATATCTTCACTTTATAATATCTACAGGTAGTTCAGCAGCTGCAAAACCATTCTGCCGGAGTCTTCAGGCTAAATCGTGAAAAAAAAGACACTAATATTGCTACATCTGACTTTGCATCTGTCAGCATTACCCTTGTGCAACACCACAGATGCTAGAATGGGTCTTGGCAAAGAAAGAGGAGCAAGCATAAAGAACATAAAATGAAATTTAATCAGTAACTTAGCTTCTCTACTGTTATGACCTGGTACACATGTGGCAGTATGTAGGAATTGTTTTGGTCAGATAAAGTAAGCAGATGAATTGATCAATGTTGTCAAGTGCTATACCACATATCTAGGGCACATATGTGTGTCTGTTGAATCTGTACATCCGCATTATCTATTTTAGTGTGCTCTGACATAACATTTACAATAGTAAACTGCTTATGTAGCACATGTACATTTTAGAAGTCGTAAATGGTAAGTAGTTTGTCTTGGTATACCATGAAAATATTGTTTTCACCCTAGGGCCTAGATAAATGTAATTATTATAGTTACAAAGCATATACGGTAGGCAGGGTTTACCAGTGTGTAGATTAATAAAAATAATACATGTGTTTCTGCAGTCAAGACTGGAATATGAAATGACCATTCTTTTTCAAAATTTTACTCCAGGCCCTTCATAATCCAGATATTTTTTATCTGTGAGAACGCGTTCCCAATAGCAACTTTTATATCTTAAAAATATAATACACATTTTTGCCTGTTTTAATACAAATAGATTTTGTGCAAATTGTGAAATTCTTTTTAAAAGCTGATATTTTTCTTGAAAATAGCACACCTTTTTATACAACTTTATTTTATATCCACAGTTATAGAAAAAATAGTATAAAATGCAATTGCTCATGATTCACCTCAAATGTCATCAGACAACAAGGCAAATGATACTTTTATTGGCCTCCTAGAAGAATATAAAACCTAGAAGGGAGACAAAGATAGATTTTTAACTGTTTGCTAGTAATTTCGTGCCATCCTCTGCCATCATTTCTAATGTTTGTAGTATGTTGATCCACAAATAGTCCTAGTGAAATCAATGGTACTGCTGGCAGAGTAAGGGACTATTCAACCTGAGCAAGGATAGCAGAAGCAAGACCATTAGTAGAATGTCCCAAATGCCCACATTTCAGTCACAGTGTTTGACTGCAAAAATTGCCTTTTGCATCTTTCAAAAACAAAAATAAAATGAGGCTGAACAGCAATATTATCAAGCAAAAAGTGAAGTTAATCGTTCCCTTTGCTTCACTACCAGTGAGTTTTTTTTCCTTTTTGCAAATCTTCTAAATATTAGTTTTTCTTTCAAAGACTAAGTGCATCAAAAACACTGTAAGAGGGTCACAAAGGGGCTTAATGCAAGAAAAATACTAAAGGAATAGTTATATAAGACAAATAAGTGGGATGATGGACGTGCTATTGGAAAAGATAACTTTCTGAAGCTTCTACTGAAGCTTAAAGTAAACTATAAATTACCTTTTTTAGTTTTCACTGCTGAAGTCTGAAAGCAGAAGTACTAAGTTGTAGCAAACAAGGATGTGCTCATAGAAATTCTTTTTTTGGCTCAATAGAAAGCAGAAGGTACTGGACTTCCCATGACATTCTATTCTTGGGGGACCCAGAGCTTCATTTTGCAAAGCCATGAGGCTTACATAATTTGGCTCTTTGATGTTTCCCGAAATCATACATCTGTTCCTTTTCAGGTTTGATTATCACTATGTTGTATAGTACTTGGGTATTTCATTTCACAGGATTTGTGTGAAATGCTTATCTTTTGTTTCTGTTCAAGAGGCTGGGTTCCCATTCCCGGAGTTTTTCTTGATCTTTGACAGTGGTTCTCAAACTTCATTGCACTGTGACACCATTCCAAGAACAAAAATTACATCACTGTCCTGGGTGGGAGATGGGGGTTGGGAGAGTGGAGTTCAAGCCATGCAATGGTGCTAAAGCTTTGGCTTCAGCTCCAGGCCCCACCTAGTCTAATGCTGGTCCTGATGACCTCATTAAAATGGGGTTGTGACCCTCTTTGTAGTCCAACCCACAGTCTGAGAACCATTAATCTATGAGAATTGAATGAAGCCAACATCTCAAACTAAAATGCAATTGAAGACGTTAGGGTTACTAGAAGTATGCAAACCTATTATATTTCTCATAGTTTCCACACATCACCACAAATGAGCAAAGGATTGCTGAAAAATGTGTGTGAACTTCAGTGCACCTACTAGCAATCATGGCTCTTCTAGTTAGCATTTCACTTTGACAAGGAAAGTATGCAGCATTTCATGCTGTTTCCTTTAAAAGCTTCTTCTGCATCTCAAAACAGAACTTGTTTTTAAACTGTTTCCATTGCTTCATTTTTTAAATCTCTCTCTTTTAGAATGGGGATGATGGGTAGTAATTCAGTATCTTGTGCTTGCTGCATGCTTATCCTTTATTCTTCCCCTTTTCTCCCCAAAATCCATGGGGATACAGAGATCAGAAGAGAACTTTGCTCATATTTTCTTCTGTTTTCAAATTGTTCCTCAAAATAAAGAAACAAACATCTGGAAGAGGATGTTCCCAGATTCCAAATTTTCACCTGAAATTTTATATCTTTAGCTCTTGCTGTATATTGAGCTTGCAAGTGTTTACGTAACAAATATATCCCAAAGCTTAGTTTAAGATCACTAATCCCAAAGGATTAGTTTAGTCTACTATACTGATGGGGTCAACTATGACATTTGGAGTCAGAATTGAACTTGTGGATAGATTAGTGGTGTTCCGAACCAAGGGTTTGGTTCAGATCCTGCAAAAATTAATTGGAATTGTAATCAAAATACAAAATCCTGTAATTTTTTTTTTCACCCATGTAAAATCTCTGTAAGCCAAAGTGTACCATATGCTAATTTAAGAGTGAAAGATGATATAGTAAGATTCATGGAAAAAACATGATTTCCCTTTGTATTGTATAAATGATGAGATTTTGTGGGGTAGGTGCCTGAATATTGCATTTATCCACAATTTAAGCCATGTACATTAATATTTAACGTGCATATATATGACTTTTGAATACCTGCTGACAGTGCTTCCTGGATGAAAAAATTGAATAACAGCATTTAGGTTCAGTATTTGCACGTGTCTTTATTCTGCTTTTCCAGAATTGTTTGGTTACCCTTAAAGAATTTCCAGGCTCTTAGTTTCTTATAAGTGTCTCTTCTTCTGCTGCTGAGTCTGGACCCGAGCTTCACATGAACTCTTAAGAGAGATTTTGAGGATTATCCCTCTGCAGTCCACATGGAAAGGGTTCCCTCTGCAATTTGGATCTTCCCCTTCCTGTAGGAATGGCAGTTTCAGCAGACCTCCAGTGACCCTCTGTGTGTTCTGGGCTAAATTGGTGAAAAAGAAAAGGGGCAGTGCAGCAGGTCCGCTATTTTTTCCTCTCTGGGCCCACAAAGGATGCTTGGACCCACAAATTTGCAGTCATTTGTGGTCTATGTACAGCTTCTGCTTTTAAATAACCAGCACCTTAGATGCCTTGCCTGGGCCAGTCCCTGCAGGTGCTGCTGAGGACCAGAAAGACAGCTCTGGCATGGGGTAGGATGGTGGTGGTAATAAAGTCAGCCAGGCAAGAATTAATCCATACCTTTACATCCAAGATGATAAAACAAAGAAGGAGTCTGGTGGCACTTTTAAAGACTAACAAATTTATTTATTGCATGAGCTTTGGTCGGAGAAAATCCCACTTTGTCAGATACTTTCAAGTGTTGTATGAAGTGGGATTTTCTCCCACCAAATTTCATGCAATAAATAAATGTGTTAGTCTTTAAAAGTGCCACCAGACTCCTTCTTTGTTTTGTTGGACTAGAATAACATGGCTACCCCTTTGAATCCAAGAAGATGCAGTCTCCACAGTCTCCCAGTTCACCAGGATGCTTAAAAGGAGAGATATGTCTCTCTGAGGCATTGTGGCTCAACACTGTACCCTAATAAGTGTAGTATTTACATGTTTCACTTGCAATAGCATTTTTTTGCTTCTTTCAGGTTGAAAGGCCTCAAACTGAAATAACCATGGCTTCTCCAGCTAAATATATTTATAATTATAAAAGTGTTCTAACATCATCCTATTTGGTTACAATGGATTAGAGACAGGCTTCAATTAAAACCTAAGTATTGAACATTTGCAAACCTTGGGAAATTCTGGGTAGGGGGGTCAAACTTTATTACTTTGACCCAAAACGACCAAATCCACTAATACAATTAGCATTTTTTGCATAGAAATTGATCATTAAACTATATCCAGCTTTGAAATGGATCATTTTTCATTTTGATACTGAGTGGACAATTTGAAATTCTTGACTGTACAATTTGAAATTCTTGAATACACCTTGCATTGGTAATTAGCATAAAGAACAGTCATCAAGAATTGGTCATTTTGTCTCTGATTGGTTACTGAAAAGATGGCAGATTGTGGTGCGTGGTGGGGGGAGGGGGAGAGGAGAGCTCAAATTCCATGAAATGTGATAGATTATTCCAGTCACACATATTAAATTCTATACTCAATGAATTATTAAACTAAAACAATGTTTAATATTTTAAGAATTACTCCGTGTTTCAAGATATTTTCACTAGACTCCTCCAAGCAAAAAGGCTTGACTCATGCAGATGATAGGGCTGTGAGTATGACTTGAATAGTAAAGATTTTTAAAAGGGGAACTCTCCTTTCCTCCTCTCATTTCCCTATAGAGAGTAGGTTAGACAAATGACCAAATTTAACAAGTGGAGTGGCATCCCTAACAAGATCTCCAACTTCAAACTCATACAAGACCTGTCTATTGTGTTTAAGATGATTCCTTCAGAATTAAAGTCAGGGGTATTTAAGGCCAGATTTACAAAGGAATTAGGCAGCTAAAGATGCAGATAGGTGCCTTCTGGGATTTTCAAAGTGCCTAAGCAGTTTGAGCACCCAACTCCCATTGAAATACTTAAATATCTTTGAAAATCAGACCATCAGTAGCTTACTTGCACATTGGTTCTATGAACATCTGGTCTGATGTCTCACTCTGATTAAAGAGGTATCACTGTCATTCCTAACATACAAGCTTCCAAAAAATTGTTTTTTCTCCTCAAAGAAGCTGCTTAGTTTGCTAGATCAGTATAATTTTTAATTAGGAATCTGGCCACAGGCCATTTCTTTTATTTTTGTTATGTTGCCCAGTTTTATGCTAGCCTGGGCTCTGTTTTATTGTGCATGTGCGTGTGCGTGTGCATGTGTGTGTGCGTGTGTGAGCAAAATCAAAGGAGAAAACTGGCTATTACTTCTGCTAGGCTACCAGTTAGCACTACAACAAGTCATGCAAAACAGTAGTGAAACATCTTGCCCAGATCCCTATTATTAATTGTGACTTTTCCTCAAAAGGAGTTTATTTGGATAAATAGAGACTTTGAATGAGTGGAAAGATTATGCATATAGACAGCAATTACAGAGGTAAAACCTGCAGCCTGATACAGCAAGGTAATTCTGAGAAGTGCAATCCCAGAGAAGTTCTCCAGTAAAAGGGCAAATACCATGGCGGAACATAATGATCAGGGAACATGTGTTTGGAGCAGCACATGCTATATTTAATGAGAGTAACACATACTTACATTCTGTATAAGTTAGTCCTGCTTTTGTCCCTAGTTCAATAAAATATAAGCATATGCTTAAAGATACATGCTTAAGACCCACTAAAGTCAACAGGATTTAAGCATGTGCTTAAGTGCTTTGCTGAATGGAAGTCTTTAGTGTGAATAATATATGTCACTGACCTTACTGTTTATAGCATATCCCCGCTTGGGTGTTATCCCAAAGAGTGTCAGAATCTGTCCCTCAAAGCTTAGCAGACAAGTTGGAATGATGCAAAAATTTACCAATGAATGGTAAATTAAGAATTCATTGAACTGTTAATTAATGACCCAAAGACATACTAAATTTCCTTATTCTTGTCCCTTTATTACTGTTCACTTAGCTGCAAATAATATAATAAAAATATTTGACTTTGAAGGCTAAACTATACAGCTTCATTTAAATAGAGAGGAAAGAGAAATATAATAAGAAAATATCATAAAACGTGTTACTATAAAATTAATTAAATAGGCATTTTCCTCAGTACTTCTTAACATATACGGTAGTTAAAGTTCTTCAGTTATATACTGGCAGTAGTTAAAGATCATGACAATTTTACTTTTTGCCTAATTAATGTTTCTGTGTGCTTCTGGTCTGTGGGGATACCACAAATAACCTGAACTTAGTGTAGGAACTCTTGCAGTAACATTAATTCTGTGCAAATGATCAGTGTAAAGATTTTGATGGTAACACTCTGCAGTGGTTTATTTTTTTTAAAAAAAGGGTGCCGGTACTCGGCCAGG
Organism: Pelusios castaneus; assembly: GCA_007922175.1. Lineage (NCBI taxonomy): Eukaryota > Metazoa > Chordata > Testudines > Pelomedusidae > Pelusios > Pelusios castaneus. The sequence goes on along the minus strand of ML685794.1, from coordinate 12,448,598 downwards.
GACTCTGGGCCACAAGCAGTGGTGGCAGAAGCTGGGAATGCATCGCTGTGAAAAAAAGGTGCAGGTACTCAGTACCCCTGAGTGCTATCATGAAAAAAAAAAAAAGCTGACGGTACTCAGTACCCCTGCATATCATCACAAAAAAAAGCCCTGACACTGTATTCTAAATATGATGGGTCCAGGAGAGAAGATGAATTTTGTAAATGTTATTTTTTTTAATCAGTATTTTCAAATAAAGTTTAAAGTTCTCTCTGTCAGATATAATCTTGTGAAAAGAATTCAGACATTCCCTTCGTTGAGTTTAGTATGCACAATATCCTATCTCAATACTTTACATCTAACATATCTTGCCAACATGCTGCATATTTCTTTCCAATAAGTTAAATTAATCATAGACTACAGCTTTCTGAGCCATGGCCTTCAGTGAGGAAAATAGATGTAACAATGTGGAAGTCAATGAATCTACACCCATTTACATCAGCTGAAGCTTTGTGTTAAAGCTGCTATGTATTATAATCTGCTACATTAGCTAAACTCCAAAGAAATTAAATTTCTTTATAGCCAAATGGTAAAGTCTGATTGCACATCCTGGAATTCATTGAAAGTAAAAGAGCGTGATCTCCTTCTTAAAGCAGGATGGCCAGAGTGCCTCCCCTTAATCAGGTCTAAGTATGTGTCAGATCTCAGGAAACGTCGGTAACTGTCTTGCTCCATCAGCCTGTAGACTTTGGCCTGCGCTGCATCAAAGCTGTCGAGTGCAGGGTGAGTAATGTTCTGAGCAGTGAATTCTTTGGTATGAAAGTCAAGGTTAACCTGGAAAAGGGCAAGAAAGCATGCAGTACATTAATTCACTTTCTATACTGTCATTAATAACAATAATAGTCTACCTGGGAAAACCGCTTTCTACTTAAATTTTGGATCCAGGTGGTTAGAGGTATTGTAAAATCCACTGAGTCAGCATTTGTTAACTGCTACCAAAGAACCGTAATAAGGGATTACTAAGAACAGGGAACATTGATAATGAAATGCATCAGTTCTTGCTTGTACTTCTTGTTTAGAGCTGACTTTCTAATGGTGCTCACTGTATATTTGTTGCCAATACTGGTACAGAGAGATTTTTTTTGCCCAGTCCTACAAAGTATTGAGCTCTCTCAATTCCCACTGAAGCCAACAGGAATCAAGGAAATTCAGTCTTTCCGGCTCATGGCTATATTTATTTTCTAATGGATTTTTGGCTACTTTGGAAGGAAACGCTTTTTGGTTATAGCTTAAATATAATTATATATTATCATTGGCTATTTTCATGGAGTGGTGGTTTAGTATAAAGTTTATGTTTTGATGCATGATATTGATATATTCAGCACATAATTTAGAAATTAATAAATTTTAAGAGTTTAAGAATGTCTTCTATAATTTACTTATTGTTTTATATTTTCCAAATTGAACTGTGCCTGCCATGCTATCTCAATGTATGAGTGGTTTAGCATAGCAGAACAGTCCCTCCTTTGCTGGTGTGAAAGTAACTGCATATTAGTTAACTGATCAGGATGACACTGTTGGTCAATGTGTGATGTCCACTTCCTGTGCTGCAGGTTCCTTCCTTCCTGTTCATATCTTACTGGTTGTCAGTTTAGCAAGATAACCTATGTATACTACGTAAAATAAATGGAGCTTTTAGTGATACTATATGAAATTCAATGTTCATAAGTACAAAGTAATGCACACTGGAAAACATAATCCCAACTATCTTTATAAAATGATAGGACTAAATTATCTGTTACCACTCAAGAAAGAGATCTGGGGTCATTGTGGGTAACTCTTTGAAAACATCCACTCAAAGTGCAGCAGCAGTCAAAAAAGATAACATCATGTTGAGACTCATTAGGAAAAGGATAGAGAGAAAGACAGAAAATATATCGCCTCGTCATAAATTCATGAATTCATAAATTTTGTGTGTGAATCTGGTTGCCCTGTCTCAAAAAAGATATACTGAAATTCTAAAAGATACAGAAATGGATAACTAAAATGATATGGGGCATAAAAAAGCTACCATAGGAAAGGAGATTAATAAAACTGACTTTTCAGGTTGGAAAATAGATGGCTAAGGGGCGACATGACAGAAGTCTACAAAATCATGACTGTCATGGAGAAAATAAATAAGGAAGTGTTATTTACTCCTTCTCATAACATAAAAACTAGGGGTTACCAAATGAAATTAATAGGTAGCAGGTTTAAAAGGAACAAAAGGAAGTATTTCTTCACACAATGCAGAGGCAAGTTATGGAACTCCTTGCCAGAGGATGTTGTGAAGGCCAAGACTATTACGGGGTTCAAAAAAGAACTAGATACAATTCATGGAGGATAGGTCCATCAATGGCTGTTAGCCACGATAGGTGGGATTTGCTGTTGCCAGAGTCTGGGAATGGCCAATGAGATGAATCAATTGATAATTACCTGTTCTATTAATTTCCTCTGAAATACCTGGCACTGGCTGTTGTCAAAAGATAGGATACTGGGCTAGATGGGCCATTGATCTCACACAGTATGGCTGTTCTTATATTAAGAGTTCTTGCTGTAGTTTTTGTTTACCCAAACTGTTTGTAGAATGTAACATTGGCAAAATAGTAATCCTTTTAAGAGAATTCAAAGTTCCTCTGATTTCCTAGGGCCGGATCCTGCAAGGTGCCACATGATTGAATGTGAAAGGACGTTCAAAGCACTCAACTCCTCATAGGACTAGGCCATTACTCTTTAAGAGTAGACTAAACAAATAGGTCCTCTGCCTTGTCAGGAGTAGTGGTAAGCCTCAAGATCACACACCTTATGAGCCTGATTTGTGCCATTCTTTTCACTTTCTTGGCCTGAGCAATGATAATTTTTTTTTGCACTACATCAGCAGATGAGTTTCTAGATTTGCCAACATTTAACATTTCCTCTACCATGATAAGAAAAGAATACAGAAAATAGCACCACAGACAACCACCTATTCTTAATCTGTTATATAGCATTAGAGATAGCAGAGATGCAAAAGACATATTAGGGATCTGATCTCATAGTCATTAATCAGCCAAATTCCCATTGACTTTAGTGGGAGTTTATTATCTGCTAGTCAATCCATCCTACTTCTAGTGTAGGGAAAAATAATTATTGTACTCATTTACAAGAAGGATCCTTTACAACACTCTGGTAGTTTAATATAATTTGTACCCAGTTTAAAGGCCTTTTATACTTCCAGAGCAGAAAAAATGAGAATCAGGCACAATGTATCTTAAGACTCATCACTTAGGTAGGGATTCTTTCCGGAAAAAAGAAAAAAAAACCCCACACCCATGCTAATGTTTTCTCTGCTTAAAATGTTATAATCATTACCTTGAAGGATACATTTAATTTAATGTTTTGTTTTATTCATTTGGCATATTAAAGAGAGCTTCTGAAATCTCAGCAATATAATAATTTGATCTGTAATATTGATTTAGCAGATAGAGAATAACTGCTGTTTTGGAAACAAAGTTAAATGCAGGCAGAAAACATTGACAAATGATGGTTACTATTGAGAGTATGCATTAGTATGATATATCTTAAATTTACTCAACATGATGTTAAATCAGGTTTTTATATGTAGCAATGAGAAATTTGAGAATTCCTTTGAATAGCATGGCATTTTTTCTTTTTCTTTCTTTTTTTTTTTTTGGTAGAGTTAAAACAATAATATGGGATGGGTGGTGGGGAAGGAGAGAGAGAAAAAAAGAATTTTGTGGGTGCTGAGTGCCATATTTCTTTCCAAAGAGGTGTTTCGATGTTTAAGATACAGCATTCTTGTGGCAAGGTCCACATGATAAACTGCTGCAAATTCATCAGCTCTTGACCTTCCTGGCTGAATGGATGATGCTTCTGTTTGTGCACTTATGAAAGCCAGATTCTATCAGATGGAGATTATATCATACATTCTATATCTTCTGTTTTTACTCTACCTCTTTTGGAGCATCTTTCCTTATGAACGTCTCATAAATTGTCTTAGCTTTCGGAAGAAGTTGATGAGATGTTTTGTTTTTCTTATAATCTTCACAGGCTATCCAAAATTCAATATTCTCCTCACTGAACTCAGTTTTCAGAAACTTTGTAAAGGCATCCAATCCATCTAAAAAAGGGAGAATTGAATTGCTTTAATTAATTGAAGTATTAAAAGACCACCTCAATTAGACACTAGAACATAGTTCCTCTATTTAAATTATGTAACAACAAATGTCTGATCTCATTTTGAATTACCGTAACTTCACATTACAGAATTTTCTTTTACATCACCAAATAAGTGCAGTTTAATTGTTCTGCAGTTAGGTTCAAGGAAATGATAGTAGGCTTTAGGCCTAAATTTGAAATATAGCCTCTGATTTTGGATGCTCCTTTTGAGCCTAATTTTCAAAACTAATGACCCACAGTTCCAGTTATCTCAGTAGAAATGGTGGATGCTTGGCATTTTTAAAAATTAGGTCTTATGTGGTCACAAGTTGAGCACCTAAGAACAAAGGCATCCAAAAAAGGGGTCATTTTTGACCTTTCTGGCCTTAGTTTTCATTTCCTATCAGTCTTGGATTCCGCTAATACCATTTAAATCTTGATTGTGTTCACAGATAGGCTGTTCACCAGAAATGACCCCATTTCAGAAGATATTTCAAAAGGTAACATGAATAAAACTTTTACAATATTGTTTGCATATAGTTATCATTGCCAAGTTGTTCATGGCATCCTTTTTATCAAATATAATGAATGTGGAATGTTATTACTGTCAACTTCCTGCAGTAGCAAAATTTTTAAGATTGTAATGGTCACCACTGTCTCTGCTATATACAGCATGTATATTTTAAGTGAGGAAATGAAACAAGCCTCCAGTCAGTAACTTGAGTTTCAGGCATTAGGCAATTATATCTGTCATGGGGGGGGCTGACCACTTTTGTCCATATTGCTGTTTCAGACTCTACCAAAGAGGACACATGTCTTGCATGGGGTCACCAGTCAGTGATATTAGCAGGAAGCCATCCCTGTGCCTTTCTTGCCCTCAATGAGCATCTGAGCAATGTCACAATGAAAGAGTATCCCAGGTGTCATTTGTTGTGAACATTGGTATTAACACCAGGGTCATTTCCAGTATGGCCTGCCAAATCTTTGGACAATCTCTGCCTCTACAACTCCAGGATAGCCTAAATATACCGCATGGTGCCTTATCGAACCTTGTATATCTGGAAAAATTCTCCAAGCATCTATGTGACTTTTAACCATTTTCTCTAAATGGTTTGAAACTATTCAAACACCTGCTACAATGGTCCTAGATGATTTACCTATTTGAAGGGGTGCACTGCAGCTTGTCACCACTGATGATGGTCCTGCACTAATAGCCTGGCATTTCCAGACCTCTGGCATTCTGAGGTCCATGACCTTTTTCTGCTATCCTGCAGTTAACGAAGTAGTTGAATAGTTTAACCACAGCCTTACAATAAGGATTGGTTGCTCAGTGGAACTGATAACTCTACTTTTCCTGATGTTAATTTGAAAACAGTTATTTCACTACGAAAAGTCTTTATGAATATTTCACCTATCTGTACCCATTAGATAAAATCCCCATCCATGTCATGAAACCCAAAGAGATATACAAAGATGACATACTGATCACTCTGAGTTTTCTCACAAGCTTAGATACATTGTTCTCATGTTTTTCTTCAGATAAAAATTCAGTCATTTGTCACATGAGTGCATTTCCCATTGTAATTTGACTTTAATAGCCTCCATGCTCCACACATGCTTAGTTATCCACAATATAAAAATAATGGTAACAAGACATTTTAGCACAAAAATAGGTTGATGACTTCACTGAAAAAGAAAGAGATGCTATGTAATCTTTATAAAGTATTCACTCTTTGAGACTGGGACACATTTATGTTTCACAATGAGGAGACGCAAAATAGCAAGTGAGATTGTTGCTATCAGATTTCAACCCATTTTCAATCAATTGCTAGCTCATCATAACATAGTGATCCAGGCTAACTTTAAAATAAATTGTACAGCATAGAAAAGGTTATTTCTGTGCATATTTTTCAAAATAATTGGTTACTCATTCCAGAGTTACGATGGAACTAATTTTATCTAAATACTCCATAAGTATTCATTATTCAGTATTCATTAAGGAGTAGCTCATTATTCATTACCAAATAATACTTTGATTACTTTTTGCCATCTTTTCATTGTTTATTTAAGGAACCCTTTGTTGTACCTCTTACTGTTACATTACTCTTGTTCAATGAAATACCAGACTTACAGTTACAAATCAATTCTTAATTTTCAGTATTTGACAGCATGCTACTGCCTAAGCATATAAACAGAGTGAAAAAACTTGTACTGTTGTGAATGACTCATCATACTTAATTTATATAACTGCCAAGTCTATTTAATTGTGTACCTACATTGTGTCATTTTCTATCAAGCAACAGGGAGAAGAAAACACTACTAACCTTTTTGGGAAAGCAGTTTGTCAAAAGATTCTCCCCATTTCACTGCTTCTTCAGGGGATACACTGCATAAGACACAAAACATGTTTCTGATGAAGTGTGAGTTTTTTGTATTTATGGCATCTGATACCTGCTATTTTTCTCACTTTGTCATTTCACACAAGGTGTCTGATTAGATTACGAAAGAAACTCTTTCAGCTGGAGACTTAAAAAGGGTTTGGTTTATTTTGTTCTGCTGTTTTACCTATTGAAATAACAGGTGTCAGATAAAACAGTTTAAAGCAGAGCACTGAGTTTTGAGTGTTTGTCTGTGTTGCACTCCAAATCTTGAAGGAAACTTTATATCATGCAATGATATGGTAAAAATCAAAAGGGAACCCACTCAACTAGCATTTTAACTTTGAAAACAGAAAGGCTTAGTAGCTAAACTGACATACTCTTGCAGAGTTGTGATCTGGATTGCAGTCTGTCTGAGACTATGTTACCACAGTCTATTTTTAACGGAATACAGGAAATTCTATAGTATGAAAACAAAGTTACAGGAGCATGGTGAAGGCAATAGTCTCATAAGGTAATAACTGACGTAGCCTGGTTTGTTTACCACAAACATTTTTCAAATGTCATGTTATTTTGAGAGACTGAGTTCTTTTTATAAAATTCCATGTATTCTTTATCGAATATGTCAAGCTGCATGTATTCTTCATTGATCTCAAACTTTCCACTGTATAGGCCAATAGAAAAAAACTGTTTTATATTTCTTGATAAAAAAAGTTGGTAAAATTACTTTTGTAACACTTTATGGATTAACCTTGATCACACAGAAACAGAATACAATATGAGGCAATATTGTACCTGAACTCTGACATGGTCCTAAATCTGAATCTTGAGACCATGACCATTTCAACTATTTCTGAATAATATACTCAGATATCTCTTAGCAGTTTTCCTTTATGGAGCTAAAAGCAGGTACTAATGACAGCATCATCATCCCCTGATGGAAAAACTGAAGCACATATAGGTGGAGGAATTTGCCTAAAGTCACACAGTATATAGAGCTGGAAATATAACTAGACCACATCACCTGACTCCCACTCCAGTGCCTTATCAAATGGACTAACAGTGTAATCAATAGTAGTGTAATCACTTCTTATTTGGGGAATATGGAGTTTAGATTAGGTTAGTTTATCTACTTTTTTATTTTACCACTGCACTGGATCAATTTCTTCCTGATCCCAAATGGTCCTAATTTCTTGACCTGGCCCCATATGCTATGGAAAACTGAGATGGCTTCCAAAAGTGTTTGATTCTTTTCTAACTTAAATCTTTAGTTTATATAGTCTGGCTTTCTTGGCAAATTCCCTGGATTCAGAAAGATTGGGTCAGGTGAAATTCCTGCCATGCTGAGAAGGAATTTAGGGTAATGACCACGTTGTGCTTCACAAAACTAAAAGGAAGTCTTGTTGTGTCACTCATTTTCCTAGTGGAAGTCACTGCAACTAAAAATGTAATTTTTAGACAGAGAGAGCAGGACGGTTCCCAAGAGGTGCAGTCATTGAAGAAATGCATTTCATAAGCACTGAATATAAGACCAGTAAAATGGGACGGATTATATAATGGAGGAGTTCAGTAAGACAGCCTTTAAGAAATCTTTCAGTTGTAGGAAATAACGAAACTTCAGATCCTTGAATTATATGAAAAACAAACAGAGTCCTGTGGCACTTTTAAAGACTAACAGATGTATTTATCGCATGAGCTTTCGTGGGAGAAAATCTCACTTCATCAGACACTTCGAAGTTCTTCAAAGTGTCTAACAAAATGGGATTTTCTCCCACAAAAGCTTGTGCTATAAATAAATCTGTTAGTCTTTAAAAGTGCCACAGGATTCTTTGTTTTTCTGCAATAGACTAACACGGCTACCCCTTTGGAACTTGAATTATATGTGTATTTGTGGCAGAGGATGATGAGTTCTTATACTGCTAATGACTTAATGATGGTGAAAGCTAAATTAGACTTCTTCAGGCCCAGCATGTAGTCCAGAACATAAGGAATGCCAAAAGATGGTGGGATAGTCTTATGCTATTTTACATATGAAACATGTCATTCATATCTGAGGACTCCCTGAGTGAACCTAGGTCAAATTAGAAGGCTCACAGATCCAAACCTTTGGAGTAGCAATAAGTGTTCTCACAGGAGAGCTCTGAGGAGAATCGATAACAAGGTCTGTTAGGCTTTGCTATGATCTAGGGCAGTAAGTTAGTGAAATGTTGAGCAGACTTGTAGCAATGAGTCTTTTTATGGTCATCAGATCATTCTGAACAGTTGTACTTCACACAGAATAGAGATAGTACAACTTCTGTCCTCCCTACCAGAGATCAATACATGGATGAGAGACAGTTGGCTGAGCCATAACTAGGCAAGAATGTAGTATTGTTGGAGAAGAGAGAAACGCTTCAGAGACAATCAACCACTATTTTGCTATCACCCTCTCCTGAGGATTTCTGTTCATAAATCATTAAGATTATTTGATGCATCCCTTTACATTAGCTAACCAAATGTAATCAGCTACCCACGTAATCTGGCTGCTAAAATGAAACCTTCTACCTACAGGTGGTTTGGAAATTATGCGTCATCCTGTTACGTGCAGACTTGGCATGCTTTTAAGTGCACAAGTGGGGAAACTCAAAAAAGTGGTAGGAGTTTTTTAGGCATTTGAGACACTTCTACAGAAACTTAGAATGGCCCTGGATCTCTGAGTAAACTGCAGAGGTCACTTCTTCAGCTTAGCTTTCTCCTAGCAACAAAAGGGGAAAGAAAAGGAGGGACTGGGAATCTTAGAATTTTAGGGCTGGAAGGGACCTCAGGAGGTCATCTAGTCCAACCCAGTGCAAAAAGCAGGACCACTCCACTAAATCATCCCAGCCATAAACTCAAATCCAGCTAACAAATATCCTCCCCGCCTCCCTCCTCCCTCCCAACAATTCAGGAGTGGAAAGAAGATTATTTGATCATATGATGTTTTATTCTTCAGATTTGTTAGGTGCTTGGATACTACAGTACTACTACAGTAGTAAGCACCGTATAAACACTTAGATGGATAGATTCAAGTGCTTGGTTTCAGCCCACTGGGAACCTTTATTATAGACCCAGAAACAGAGTTGAGGCCTTAAAAGCCTCCTCCGTAAAGATATTGTTCATCTTATGTTCCCAATCAGTATAAGCTTGAAAGATGAAGATAGCAGTTTACTCAAAACCTTTAGTGAATAACTTCAAACAGGCAATGCTTTGATCAGAAATGGACACCTTCCTCAGGCAAATCATTCACTGCTAGAAGTCTGAGTTCTTGTCCCAGTTGGTTGCATTAATAAAAAAAAATATAAAGAAAACAGATTAAAAACAAATAAAAGTCATTAAATGCTCTGCAACTGTCTGAGGAGCTGAAAACATTTTTTGGCCATGGAGTTTTTTTTGTTTTCCCAACGGCAGGGAGTTACAGAGGTTATTCTCAAACAAATTACCAGAGAAATCATGCTGTGATAGTAGTCAATAGTGAAATTCCCAGTGGCTTTATTGGAGACAGGATTTCACCTTACGTTTGTAGGGAAAATAGTACAGCATGGAAATACTTACACAATTTTAAAATGGTGACATCTGAATTGTGCCAGCTACTGAATATGTGGCATGCAGAGTTCTTATGAGGAAACTTGGTGGTGTAATGTCAACAGGGTCATTGGTTACTACATTATTTCAAAGGAGAGCTTTTTCAGGAACCATAAGATATCCAAGTAAACAAATATTTGCTAGCTACTATAGGTCCTGAGCTTTCCACACTACAATCAGTGAGGTGACTTATAAATAACATGCTCATCAACATGCGTGAAGGTGGGACAATCTGCTATTACCTATTAAAATAATCATAACCATAATAATAAACTGGCACAAAAGGAATAGGTGCACATGGTCAAAATGCACAGGGACTAGATTATAAGAAAAGCACCAGTGATATGAAGGGTCCCCCATGTATTTTCTCTCATACTTGGCCTTTTCCCCAATTGAGGAAAACTTGGTTTATCATAAAGTGAAATAAACCCGTTGGATTAGATCATGATCATATTCATTCTGAATAATCCTTTATACATGAAATAGAACTTCTGAAGTCTATGGGACTATGGGGTTCTAAGGTACTATTCACTGTGAAATCACAGTCTGGCCCCCTGTGTGCAAAAAACACTTTGTTAGCAAACTGTATATGTACTGTATGTATGCTCGAGTTAGATAGAATGCATTGCAATTACACTCAACTTTAAAATAACATATATCTTAAAACATTGTTTGACGCAAAGTCTGAATGCACACAGATAAATGGATGAAATGTCCTGAATCAGACACAGCCATTTTCTGATAGAAATTTTCATTCTCTTTATTTTTTACAATGCTCACCTTGAAGCTTTTGTCAGGTTCTCGGATTTGTTAGGATTGACATTTTCATGGAATTCAGACTTCTGTAGGAGAAGGCTCAGTCTATTTCTTTTTTCCTTAGACCTGCAAGAGTATTTAAGCTGCTTTAAATCAACCTTTATGAAAGTATTTTTTCCCCAAAACATTCCCCTTTGACTCATTTCTGTCTCAGCATAGCTGATCATTTCCTCATACATGCAGTTACACTAATGTTGATGGCATTTCACCCATCTATGCCATTCAGGTTAATGAATTTCCTCCTTATGTCTTTCCTTATATTTACATATTGAAGCATTTGCAAAGGGTAATGAAAGCCTTCATTTTCAGGCTTTGTTCCCATTTATTTTGAAGATGAGTGTGAGAGGGAGAGTTAATGCTAATAAACCTGTTAAGAGTGGGTCGTCTGTTGTTCACTCGCAACAAAGGGAAAAATAATTTTCCTTCCACTAATAGTAACTGCTAAAAAAAAAACAACTTTCATGGATTGTAGTTAGTCAGGTTTTCAAAAATCATTTCCCTAAGCTTTACCTTAATAACTAACTCCTCTTTCATATTTGTTTTGTTTGATTTATTATTTGATTTGCTTCGTATTCTTGCCCATAAAATATTCCTTTGATAAATTAATATTTTATGTATATATTTCCAGTCTTGCAGTTCATGAATTTTTACAAATATGTGTCACAGATAAAAAGAACTGTTCCCTAAATTCACACTTACCAGCTATTCTATAATAACCCAATAGCTACATAGAATAGTGCAAGTGTCAGTTAAACCTTGGAACTTACCTGGTCTTGATTTCTTTGTTTGTATCCTCTTTATTGGTGGATTTAATATCTTTGCAATAGGTCTTCTCCTTCAAAGAGGAAATATTTAGATGGGGGAATAAAAGCAGTGGATTCTCCATCTTCCTCTGGCAAGGAGTCCAATGATCTCAAAATACTTCTCTATCTTTCTTGCGGCAGCTGCATCTATTGTAACTTATGTCTTTCAGTTCAGGACAGTACACATGTGCAGTATCTGACTTTGAGGTGCATCTTAGTTGTTAATAGGTGCCCTAAACAGGTAGTGGCAGGGAGGAGGTTCTCCACTTCCACTATAAAGCTGCTTGTACGCAACGCTTTAAGTAGAGTTCTGTTTTACAGTCGTCATTTAGGGAAGTGAGATTACAAATTTGCAAAATGGCTGTTGATCATGAAGATAAACACAGCTATTACCACAGTGCAGTTTATGGTTAGTGCTTGTGGAACATGACATTTTGCTAGCTGACAGCATTGTTTCCCTCTAAATACTTTCATAAAAATAATATAGAATATTTTAAATATAAAGTCTGCACAGGAACCCTGTGTTGAACAAAATAATGCATGACATTATCTGAAGCTCTTAGGATAATTTTTAAGGAAACCTAGATGAATATTTTCCATTTTATATGCCTACAGGTAGGCACATAAATCCATTTTAGCTACTAAATGAAAGTAGACTGATTCTCAGAGGTGCTGAGAACAGTGAAATGAATTGATGCTGCAGTTGCTCATCAGCTCTTGAAAATACACATTTTTATTTTATTAGGTTTTCAGAATTGTTGAGACTCTCAAATCCCATTGAAGTCAATGGAAGCTACAGATGCTGACCTTTTTTGAAAAGTAGGACCTGAGTGCCCAGATCCTCAAAGGTGTTTAGGAATATAATTATCATTGAAATCAATCATTGCTATTTATGTAAGTATCTTTAAAAATCAAGCCTTTATTACCTAAATATAAGCATAGATGCCTAAGTTTAGGCACCTACATTTGAATTTTTTGGTTTTAAGGCTGTATGGGATTATAAAGTTCTCTGTTGAGCTACAGCATGGTCTTTCATGTACTGGTTGCAGTATGATCTGCCCAGACAGACCACTTTTATACATGATCAGAGAGTTCAGACTCCATTCTCAGACAATCAGGCATTTCTGCTGAGACTGACTAAGAGGTTGGGATGGTGATTTGCTGTTTTTTGAACTCATGTCCTTCAGGAGCTGGAGAGAGATGATCAATTTCTTGTGGACACCAAAGTCATTGGTTAGTAAACTAATTTTGGGCACTTGACATATAGGTCCAGGAGTGAACTCTAGTTTCCTGGAACTAAAAGGCTCCATATCCCATGTCCGATTCTATGTGCTATGCAGTCCCCCAGTGCAATATATCATATTAGCACTATAATAAATTAGATTTGTTTTTTAAGAAAAGCAAGCATCATAGCATTTTATGATGTATCAGGAATTGGAATTTTATACAACTGAACAGAGTTAACTGCATTCCTGTTAAGTGTATCAATTGCTTCATTGCATCAGAGTGGAAAATACCAACCTTTTCCGTATGTCTGTCTGCATTAGCAGTTCTGGATAATTAATTACTGGACAATAGAAAATCCCACCTAACTGCATGAACAGTTATTTAAACAGATGCAATTAAGTGGATTGCTGTGCTTACCATGCAGGAAAACACCAGAAGAGAGGGGAAAAGTAGTTGATTGATCAGACTGTGATGTTGGTGAAAGTGCCTGGAACAAATCATTCCAATATCCCAACGGAGACAGAGATGGAAAGGACCTATCTGACTCTCCAATGCTATTCTCCTGTCAATTATGCTTTATTCTCTACTATAGAATTTCCAGTGCCTTGTCCAATCTTCTTTTAAATGGCCAAGAGTTTCCTAAGGGAGTGTGTGTGCTAGTTAAACTTTTAAGAAAACATTGTGTTTTTTTATTTTAACCGACAAGGAAGTCTATTCTGTGCAATAACCTTAGTGCAGCATAGACAGCTTCCCGGAAGCCAGATACTGTCAAAAGAGTGATTTCTGCTTAAGTCTCTTGAAATGACACAAAACCCTGGCAAATTGTTGACCCATTTAAATGAGACTGTGCTTCAGTAGTAGCACTCTCGCAAGTGGCTGGAGGGATCTGCATGTTACTATGAAGTACACACAAGAAATCAAAGGGAATTTTTTAACCAGTGGAGGTTTTTTCTACATCAATTATAAAAGAAAAACATTTTCTACAGTAAAGCAGGTCACTGAATAGTCGTTGATTCCTTAATTTGTAGCAGAATATTTGTTTTAATTACACCAACCATTATCTTCCCTACTGAACAAACTTCTCAGTTACCCAGAAAACAAAGCTGTAGGAACTGGCTAAATCCTGACCAAGAAGTAGGTAACTGGAGAATATAGGGTGCGTCTACACTAGTAAATTAAGTCAATTTAAGAGGCTTAAGTCAACTTAATTTACTCTGTGTCCACACTGGAGTTTCCTTAAGTCGACTTAAGGAAATTTAAAGTCGACTTTATAAAACCTACTATAAAGTCAACTTTAATGCTTAAGTCAATTTCTTAAGTCAACTTAAGCAGTGTGGATGCTCTCAGTCCTTTCTGCCAGGACCATAGAGGTCCATGCCAGAACGGAGCCCTCCGGCTCCCTTCTGGCTGGGACTGCACCGCAGCTCCCGGGAAGCCCCTGGAGGCTTCCCGGGAGCTGGAGGGCAGCTGTGCCGGCAATTGCCAGTGCTGAGTGCAGCCATGCCAGCAATTGCCGGATCTCCAGCTCCCAGGAAGACTCCAGAGGCTTCCCGGGAGCTGGAGTGCAGTCCCGGCTAGGAGGGAGCACGGGGCTCTTCTCTCCAGGACCCCCACAGGTCCTGGCAAAAAGGGAACCGGTGGCTCCCTTCTCTGCAGGACCCCCACGGGTTTTGGAGAGAAGGGAGCCACTGGCTCCCTTTTTTCCGGGACCCATGGGGGTCCTGGAGAGAAGGGAGCTGCCGGCTCTCTTTTTGCCAGGACCCGCACTCAGGTCCTGGCTAGGAGGGAGCCCCGCATTTCCTCCTAGCTGGGATCGCACTCCAGCTGGTGGGAAGCCTCTGGGTTTCCCTTCCAGCTGGATGCCGCTATGCTGGCAATTGCTGGTGCCCCAGCTGTTTGGAAGACCCCGGGCCTCCGCAAACAGCTGGAGCACCGGCAGTTGCCGGCACAGCGCGCTCCAGCTGTTTGGAAGCTTCCGGAGATTATTGGGTAAAAATCTGGTAACTTTCTAGAAGAGACTAAATCAATGTCTCAGGCTTTGGCAGTACTTGAAAACTGTGTTGTTTATCCTCTCACCTATGGCTTAGGAAGGGTTCATGCAAATCCCAGGGAATGAAAGTAAAAGATGGAAGTTATTAAGGGAAATATCTACCCAAAATGTCAACTACATACACTATAGTGTAATTTTTAACTGGGAGCTCATTGGTCTCCTTTTATTTCTCTGCACAGCCAGACAATGGAACCAGGCTTAATGCTGAGTCCCATATTCTTGGTCCCCATAATAGGACTGTGTGTCCCCTCCTCTGTAGCATGGGGAATGTCTCACTTGCTGATGCTTTCTCTATAGCTTACAGTCTTTAAATCATGATTTGAGGACTTTAATACCTCAGTCCCAGGTTAGAGACTTATTGCAGGAGTGGGTGGGTGAGGTTTTGTGACCTGCATTGTGCAGGAGGTCAGACCTAGAGGATCATACTGGTCCCTTCTGACCTATGAGTCTATGCTGTGGAGATATGTCAACTGTGGGAAGATAGGGCCTCATCATTACTCAGTACTGCTCTATATAGCCAGTTAAGGAATTCTGAAGTGAGGCTCCCTTAGCAGGGTTGGGATAGTTTGAGGTAATCAAAATGGTGAGGAGAAAAGGACAACCAAGCTCCATTAGAGGCTAAGTTCACAGAGAGGGGAAGAAAAAGAGGTTAGCTCTTGTGTTTCTGTATCATATTGCTTATTGTAATGTAAGTACTTAGTGTGAAATGTGTGTCACACATGTTGGTTGGAAAATATCCAGTTAGAAACCATATTCTAATATCTATGAATCTCTGAGAGGCATGTTATTTCAAACATGTACTTCCAGTTTCAGTGTCGTCTGTACATCATATCCTGCTTATTATAAATTGGGTTTAACCACATAGCAGCCTTTAGTAATGGCTTCTGCCTATCACAAAAATTAGTCAAACTTTTTATTTTAAATTCTCTGCAGTAATATTAGTAATTTTAGCTCTTTCCTAACTATTAAGGAATATGCAATATTTTGTGTACATTAATCTGTTAAATTTTATTTCATGGTATTTTAAATTCATGAATAATAATGCTGGCAACTGTAGACTTAATAGGTCATATAGATGAGTTTAAGAAAGGTTTTAAAAGCAAACTCCATCCATAACTGAATTACTTTCTGCTAGCCTTATCATTATATCATATAAGTTAAAGATGGAAATGACTGTTTAGGTCATCTGTTCCAAGCCCAACCCAATGTTGGTTTCTCCCCATGGTATATTCTTGAGTGGCTCATCCAATGGACTTTTAAATGACTTGGAGCAATGTGAATTACATTTCAGTCTTTAAAGTTTAGTTTAATAAAGCATGACAATAGCATCAGTACCATATACAACACTGTAATGTGCAGCTCCTGAGAATTCAGTCTGAATTCTTGAAAGAATGGGTTTGTGCAGGGTTGTCAAACATTCAGCCCACGAACCTCTTCCATCCGGCCTGTGACTGCACTCTGTGGGACCACACTCTCTCCCTAACAGAGGCAATGTCTACACTTGAAAAGTTAGGTTGACTTTATGAAGTTGACTTATTAAGCTTGCTTCAGTCGACTTAATTTACCCTGCATCTACACTACACTTTCCTTAAGTTGACTTAAGCAGCTTGCTTAAGTCGACTTAAGGAAAATAAAGTTGACTTAATTAAAATTAAGTCGACTTTATAACACCACCTTTCAATTAGACCTAAGGCTTAAGTCGACTCTCTAGAGTCAACTTAAGCCAGTGTAGATGTGGGGTAGCCCTAAGTTGACTTAGGGCTACCCCAGGGCTACACCAATGCCCTCCCTGCCGGGGGGAGGGGGGGCACAGGGGGATCCTGGCATGCCTCCCACAGGGCAGGGCAGAGCCCTGCCCACCCTGCCCCTATGCCCTGCCAGGGTCACTGTCCCCCTTTGCCCCATTGTACCTAGGTACAATGGGGCAAAGGCTGAGCCCCCTAGCATTGGGCAAGGTGTGCCCCCCCGCCCCTGTGGACCTCCCCTAGGGAGGTCCCCCTAAGCTCCTAGAAGTCGACCTAGACGTCCAATGTGG
Source organism: Pelusios castaneus (assembly GCA_007922175.1). NCBI lineage: Eukaryota > Metazoa > Chordata > Testudines > Pelomedusidae > Pelusios > Pelusios castaneus. The sequence goes on along the minus strand of ML685794.1, from coordinate 12,431,513 downwards.
ATGCTCTAGGTCGACTTTTTAAGTTCCCTTTTAAATTGACTTTATTTTTAAGTGTAGACACACTAAGTCGACTTAGTTAAGTCGACTTAGTTAAAGTCAAGTTAAATTAACAAGTGTAGACATAGCCAAAGAGAGAGAATGTGGTCTCGTGGAGTGCAGTCTTGCATACCCAGTGCTCTCTGATGTTGCAAGAGTGCTCTAGTACATCGATTTAGGGTATGCACAGCCCACTTGAAGTGTATTTAAGTCAAATCTGGCTCACCAGAGCAAAATGAGTTTGACACCCCTGAGTTAGTGGCTGCAGAAAGGCTGCCCTGTACCTGAAGCTCCAGGAGGAATTCTGGCACAGGCTGGGTATCCTTTTGCAATGGCAGTTCCCCCATCCTTTGAAGGGCTCCAGTGTGTGTGCTCCTCAGCTGCCCAACCAGAATGAAAATGCAATTTTGTCAGATTTTTCTTCCCCTCCCATACCACATTCAACCCCATAATAGAAGCTGATTTTTGGCTCCCTGCTTTGACTATTAGAGACTGCTCTGGTGGTTGATAGGGGCTGTACAGGAGTTGCAAGGGACTGAATCAGAATCCCCCTAGTACTGATGTTGGGTAAGATGATGTAAATGGCCCTATGCTGCTTCCCCTGGAAAGCTCCAGTGCAGGAGGATGTATGCACATAATCTTGGCTGCTATAAAGATTCAGGATTGCTTGACCTTGCTCTGGTGATCTTTTCAACTTCTACAGCAGTCAAGAATCTACAGAGTACAAACGTGATGGGAAGCCAGCTTCGTGCATTGGAACACTCAAATAACAAAGGCCATTTCTGAAAATGTGAGCAGGTCTTCTGTGTCCCAGTGTATGTCATTCTCAGCAGCAGCAATGAAGTGGGCAGGAGAGGACAACAATCGGAGAATAGCTATGTTGTTGTCTAGTTTTTAGGCACAAGCATGCATCAAATGTTTTCTGATACCAAACATGTTAGCAATAACCAGATTTTGATTGATGAAGCCGAAACTTTCCCAGATTCACAGTATTTTGTATTTTCTCAATATTGTTAACCAGCTCTACTCATTACATTGGAAACACCTTTAGACTATCACTATCTTTGTTCAATAGAGGACTTAGTAAAACAAACAGGAGACAATTTTACAAAATAAACTACATGTTTGATCTAGTTTACTTTCTTTTGGGGAGAGAAGGATAGACAGTATGTATTTTCTGGTTTTCTTATGGTACAGATGTAAATTGTGATGGCGGAGGAGAAAGAAGACTACAGAAACAAAATATTTAATACTTGAGAAAGGGAACTTATATACAAAGAAGACAAATACAAGCAAGTTTAAGCAACATGGGAAACTAACATTTAATGTGCGTGTTCTAACGAGTTGACAGGAAACAGACTCATAGGGCTTTGCTTGTGGTACAGATAAGCCATAAGCTAATATTTCAGCAATGTCCCATGTCTTACTTTTCATGAACCAAAACAGTGCATAGTTATTAGTAGGCAGAGTTCAGGTTTGTTTATTCAGCCAAAGTATGTTATGTGTAGTTAATTATGTACCTTGGTTTGACTCATGATTAATCTAGCTAAGCCTCAAAAAGTCACTAGCTGCATTCTTAGTAGTGCACCTTTTCCTTCTTCACACCTCCTAAATGCCCACAGCTACTCCAAAGTCTCTGATACATACCCGGTTTTCAACCGCTGCCCCTAGATATGTATCCATCTTTCACACGCAAAATTATAATTTGTACATTATACATATGCAATTATAATTGGGCAACTAGTATTTTATTTTACCAATTTGGTATTAGAGCACCCAGCTAGAGTTAATCCACACCACCACACAAGTAAATTCTGTGTCCTTTCCATTACTTTGATGCCACTCACTTCACTTGGCATTGGACTAGATTTTTATGTCCTGATTCAGTCAGGTAATCTTCAGCATGTGATTGAAATCAGCACTGCTGGTCACCCTGCTTAAAATTAGACATATTGTTAAAAAAACCTTCTTGAATTAGGGTTTTAGTAAACAACCCTTTATTAGCTGGCACATACTCAGATACCTTTTAAGATCTGTCCTCCATATTACCTTTATAACTGGTCATGTAGCAAAAGTTTTCCTTTCATTTTCCTGAAGGCTACCTTACTTCAATAACAGTTTTGAGTAACTGAAATCCTTGAGTTCTTGTCGCAAACTGCCCTCTGCATGTATCTTTTTATCCTCTTATATCATTTGCACATTTAAGGTATCTTCACATCATCTAATTTAATGAATGTGATACCAAAACTCACTGAGTAAATGTGAAGAATACATTAATCAATCCACTTCTGAACATAGGCTGCTAATATTACTTGACAGGTTCAGACAGCCTCCTGCTTGTTAATTTTTATTCCTAACCACATGTGATTTTCAATGAGGAAAATTTGGTTTAGAGGTGTGTTTTAATACCCTATTCAGGGCATGACATGTGTCACACATACCCATTTGTCTCAGTCCAATAATGATATTACTGAGAAATGGCCCATAGCTAAAACTGAAATTTTCTCTTTTCACATACACAACATCAATTACAAGGTTTAATATTGATTTCTTGCCGACATTCTGGAGATTAAATGACAGGGAAAATGCCCTTTAAAGCTAATGTACAAGATAGCAATTTGACAAGAATGCAAAATACTTCTTATTATTTTTAGTTTAGCATACCTGACTAAGTGCTCAGGAAGCCCAGGCAATAGGGATCACCTGCAAACTAAAGAAACTGGTGAGAAGCATAGTTTGCTAACTGATTTTTCCCCTGTATACTCCAAAGCACATTGAGGTCAATGGAAGTCTTTCATTACTTCAGTGGGCAGTGAATCAGGCCACTACTGAGGATCCTCTCAGTGAATTTGTTTGCATTGACATGTTTTAAAATTTAACTTCCTCTCAACTTCCCCTGGGCATTTACTGTTAGAAACCAGGCTAACCACAGCTTAACTAGATGATGTAGATGATGCATATATAGTGTTAGGGATAACGTATATAAAAAGCCTCAGGGACTGAACCATATACATTTACTGGAATTTATTCATTTATGATGTATCAGCTAATGGTGCATTTTCACTTTTCCTGTAAAATCAGCAGCTAATGAGAGCAACCAAGACAAACCCTGTCCAATAGTAGCAAAAGCAAGTGTGGAGAGGAAAGAAGCATTGACAAATGGATAATAATGAACTTTCCTATTCCTTATTCCCTTTTTCCTATTTTGTGGAAGCAAACTACAGTTTGTATTGCAAATGTACAGGCTGGTAGCTTGATTTAGGTTGTTACTCGGTATTATTTTGTGCTTTTTATATATAAAGTATACCCCAGAATGCAATATAAAGATGAAGTATTATTTTACCCATTCTATAGATAGAGAATCTCAGGCCCAAAGAGTCAAGTGACTTGCTGAAGGCCACATACATACAGTAATATGTCAGTGGAGGATTTGGGCATAGAATTAAATCTCCTGACCTCCAATCCCATTCTCTCAGCACTAGACTGTATTCACAAATCCTTTTGCAAATGATAATTATTTTAAAATTCCTCAAATTGTACAAAAAGGCAGCCCTGCAAAGCCAGAGCAACGTTCCTTTAATGGTTTATTACACCTAGAAAAGCACAAATGCCCTTTTCATGAGATTTCATGGCTAAGTATACATGGTGGAATGTTTCTTGGATGCCAAAGGAAAAGCTTTTGAGGATCCCACAAATGAAGGAAGTTCCTTAAGATCCTCTTTTGATGTCTAATCTCAGTCCATTTGGACATGCGCTCATGGTGATAGGAGTCTTTGTACTGATTTTAATGGTCATTGGACTGAGTCATGAGAGGCAATCACAAAACTATAGTTGATTTCCATAGGGCCAGGACTTTGCCTTTTTAAAGAACTATTGGCAGATATAATTATCAATGGAATATATGGTCTAAGTTCTTGATTTGAACTTATGTTTCTCTTTTGTGCTATAGCTTTCAAACAAGCATAATTTTTATTAACTCTAGATACATGCATGGCTTTAATTGCATAAATGAGTTCAGTTGGGCACTGGGGGTACTATGGAATAAGCAGTTCAAAGCATCTGACAAAGTGGGATTTTCTCCCATGAAAGCTCATGCAATACAGAAATATTTAGTCTTTAAAAGTGCCACAGGACTCCTTGTTTGTTTTGCTTTTGTAGTAGTCCCTCTGAATCACTTGTGTTTGATTCAGTTCTTCTTTTAATGATTTCTACCCCCTTTCCAGGCAAAATGTTAACTTCACCTATTTTACTCCAGTAACTGTGTTGCATTGCCAGTATAGGTTCATCCAAAGTGGGATCCTCCTGCTGCTTCCATTCAGATCAATGTGTACCAGATGCATAGCGCGCTCTCTCTCTCTCTCTCTCTCTCTCTCTCTCTCGTGTGTGTGTGTGTGTGTGTGTGTGTGTGTGTGTGTATCCACCAGGGTGGGAAACATTTATTTGTCATGCCAAGACTTGAAAATTCTCATGCCACCAACTCTTGGCTATGCTGTCAACAACAAGAATGGAAATAAACTCTTTTGAAGAGAATAGACTGATAGTGTATTCCGTCTTCCCCCTCCCCCTGCCAACATTCTGCTTCACCCTCTTGATTTTGAGAGGAAAGCAATTAGCAGCCAGATATTGCTGTTATTTCAAAATCAAAACTTAAACTGATTTTGCATTAAGTATGCCTTTCTGAACCTTCCCACAGGTTAATTTGAGAGTGTGCATAAACTTTTAATCATATTGTATTTGTGTGGAGATTACAAAAAAACCCAGCCCTCCATGCATAAATTCACCATCAATGATTAATGATTGCTTAAATGAATACAAATTATGTCTGTAGCTGTTGTGCAGGATGCTGTAGTTGATTCTCCTTGAAATTATATAGTTAAAAAAGGTGCTGGACAAAGAACTGAGAATTCAGCCCATAATTGCCTTATATTTATAGCTATTTGTATCTCCAAGACTCCAAATGACTTTAGCCACAGGAGACAGTAAGAGTGGAGATTTCTAAATAGTATTCAGAGTATTCTTTATAGACTTAAATGAAGGTGAACATCATTTATATCAATTCTGGATTCACCAAAGAGCTAATGAGAGAGTATTTTTTTCTTACTGATATATGTTTGTATCTATGTTTGTAGTTCATCAATAATGTAGTTTGTATTTCATCAATATCCTTGGGATAACAACTATATTAACCTCTATGCTTTTCATATGACACTCTTCCATACATTGTCTGTGCATTTTATCCAGTGACACTCAATTCCAAAGACATAGGCCTTTGCCACTTATGTTAAAGGACTCCATTAATTGTACAGTGGTAGATGCCTCTTCTCCTATTTGTGGGACAGCTACTTCAGGGTGACATGATCAGGTACACCTGTCCAGGGTGAGAAGTTTTGACGGTGCTGAGCCCTACATGGCTCCTTGAAACCATGTGCTGTCTTATTGAAGTCAGTGGATCTCCTCATGGGCACAGTGGTTCTGCTGCCTTTGGATTTTTCTGCAGGACTGGGGTCTAATTAAAAAATGGAATTAAGTTTGGAGATACTCGTAGATTAATCTGTAATTAACAGGAGACCATACAACATAATACATTATGATATACAGCAAAAATTAGAACTATAGGCTGGGATTTTCAAAGAAACCTAAGGAATTTAGGTGCACTGAGATCATTGGGGGATTGGGTACTTAACTTTATTAGGTTTCTTTGAAAATCTCAGCTACAAAGAAACATGCTTATAGCATAGTGTCCATAAATAATTCAACCAAAATGTACAGTTCTAAAGCTATAATCTGCAATACAGTCTGGAGAACTTTTCAGAAATATTTTAATCTCTGAATCTCCAGTTTTCAGAGAGATGCCAAAAGCCTTCAGTGGTCAAAATATAATAGAGTCTCTTGCTGGACTAGGTCCACAGGCCATCAGTGTGGGTTGTTACTGGCTATAGCTGTAGAGTGCAAAATCAAAGCTGATTGGATGGCTGAAGAGGGATGAGCCCTCATCTTTTGTAGGCCCATTCAGTTTTGTTCTGCCTTTTTTTAGCTACTGACAGAGCACTGGAATCCAGGATTTACTGCAAGAGGGGAAAAAAAAAAAAAGCCCAATCAAACAAAAAACAAAACAAAAAATCCCTGAACAGATAGTTTAATCTCTTGCCTGGAATTATCACAGTGCCCTACAACCCCTCCCCATCTTTTCCAAATTGGCACAATAGAGAATGTCCCTGAGGCAGAAATGTTTTCTGGCTACTGCTCAGTCTTGTTTATTGTATACAAGAGATCTGGGAAGGATAGAACAGTGTTGAACTTAAAACACCTGAATAGGTTCATATAAGGAGGACCAAATTTAAGATAGAGATCTTGAAGTCCATAGTGGTGGTGATTTGCCAGGGGGACTGCCCAATTATTTTGAAGGAAGGCTATCTTCATGTGACATTTCACTAGGTGCACAGGAGATTTCTGTGACTCGCTGATGGGACCAATCATTGTCAGTATAAAACACTGCTTTATGGGCTGTCATCTGCTCCTTGAGTGTTCACAAAAGTTCTTATTCTGGTGGATTTTCTCAGGAAGGGGATGCAGATGTACCCATTTCTGAACTACATTCTAATCATATCCCATTTAAAAGAGCGATCCACTCAAGCAATTCAGTCAATGATCCAAACATTGCAAAAAGATGGATTTACAGTACATTTTAGGAAGTGTCATCTTCAACCATCTCAGCACCAAGTTCATCTTTTGGAGTGTTGATAGCAACAAAGGTCCACAAAAATATTTCTGTCAGCTGAAGGACAAGATCAGATCAGCAATTACCCTTCTGCAGAGATGCTTGAGGATGCCAGTAGTTACCATAATGAGTGTTGTAGAATAAGTTGTGTCTGCACAGGGACAGTACCTTGCATGAGGACTCTCTTCTATCTCTTCTCCACCATTTTCTGATTTTTCAGAAGTTAGAAGTTGAATGTTCCATCAATTGTGTTGATATCCCTTTATTGGTGGATAGTTCCAGAGAGGGGTAACCATGGCAGAGTCAGAGTGGTCAGTCATAACAATATACAACAGTCTGGGAGGATCTGGAGAATTTTCTAAGAAATCAGTGTCCTTTTTCACAATGAAAAAGAGTGGTACATTCTCTAGAGCTGACGGCAATAAAGTGTGCTCATCAACAACTGGTTCCACCAATGTGGAATAATCATATTCTGGTAATGAAGGACAATATGTTGGCAAGGCATACATAAACCATCGGGAGTTATGTGGAGAAGGTATCTACAAAAGGAATCAGCATCACTGATGCAGCAGGTAGAGGCCCCGCTATAGTCCATCAGAGTCTTTCATATCAGTATGAAGGCCGACAATATTTTGCAAAAAAAAGGAAGCCATGGGGCCCTCAAGATAGATGCCCTTGTGCTTAAGTGACTGAAGGGCTTATTTATGCTTTTCCCGAGTGCCTGTCATCACCAAGATAATGCAGAAGATCAGAAGCAGAATGATCTTAGTAAGTACTCTATTATTCCAGGGATCAGGATCCAAGTAAGTTAAATTTAGCAGTTTGGCATTGTAGAAGATGTTTCTAGAACAAGCGAGTTACTTTGCTGTGCTCATTGAATCTCTGATAGCATATAGGAGAATCAACAAAGAAGGTTTACTCAAGGATGCAGTCTAAATTCAGTGCTTGGTGTAGAGAGAGGAATATCAGCATCTTGTAGGCCAAGTGTCTCATGTTCTGCAGTTTTTACAAGAAGGTTTTCATATTGCACTTCAGGCTAATACATGGAAAGCATGTGTTTCTGCATTGTCTGCGATTTTGATTGTGTACAAAACAATATTCCAATTTACATTATAAGGACACATGTTGTTTCATTAGAGCAGTTCAGCTACTATGAACACTAACCTCAATGCCTTAATGTAAGCAACTTTTGAACGTATGAAATCAATTTCATTGTTTTGCCTGATGATCAAAATGACTTTTTGATCTCTATCACTTTGGCAAGAAGAGTATCAGTGTTGGTAGCTTTGTCAGGTCATCCAGCCTGTTGCATCTTTCTCAAAGATAAGTGGGTTTGGAGACCGAATCTCACCTTATTCTAAAAGTAAATTTTAATTTTTCATTAAGCATGAGATCTGATTGCCTTCTCTTTTGTCTATGTCCTTCAGACCCAGAGGAGAAACTATGATTTGTAAGGTGATTCTTAAAGTTTCCTCTGAAAACAACTGAGATCAAAATAAACTAATAAATAATCCCTACTGTTCTTATTTCCTCCAAGAAAAAGAGAGTGTAAGACATCTAAGTCATCCTTCCCAGGATGGATCTACTGGGGCATTTCCACATAGAGCAAAAATACACGCTCTTCCAAAGGGCAACAGAGCTTGTTCAACATGAGTGTGGCAGCATTGTGGTCTAAGAAGGTGAGGCACCTTATGATGAATTCTATAAAGCTGCAACTTGATCATCACTGCATGTGTTTCCCAAGTTTTACAAGATAACTACCCAGTCTTCAGCTGCTGCAGGTTTTTGGCAGGTATGATGTGGTGATTCCTTACAGTAAGGGAATCCTTCCTCTGAGGGACATTTATTTTGGTCCCTCCCTAGGAATTTGGTCACTTCTGAGAAAAATCACCCACTGAGGATGTGTGGCCTTAGCTTTGAGAGAGAATGGGAAAATTTGTGGTTACTTACCTGAACAATTTCCCTTCTTCAGAGGCATACATTCACAAATATATCCAGTCCTCAAAAAGGGGAGATCTGTTTTACTTACAATTAAATTTGTCTGTAGTAGGTTGATTTTTTTTCTTGTTGATCATAATGTTCTCTTGCTGAGTATTATTTTTGCAAGGTGCTGTTGCAGGACAAAAAAAAATGGTTGTGCAGAATCAAGAGAGCTTTGGATGCCTCTTAAAATTGAAGGGGTCTCTGGAAGATGGGGGCTCGTCCCTTGCCAACTGTTTAATCAGCTCTGGTTCTGCACCTTAGTACTATAGACAGGTAAAACCCACATTGAGGATCTGTGCCTCTGCCCCTTGGAAGAGGAGAAAAATTTCAAGTAAGCAACCCCCAGGTTTCCCATATCATAAGGCAATATGTTCCACATACATTATATTAAATGCTGAGTTTTTAAAGAGAGAACACAGGGAGATTGCTCATTGTGATAAGAGGCTTCATTTAGTGTGTTATGATGGATGATCTTAAAAATATGCCCTGTTTTACTGCAATGGAAACTGAGGAGTTGAAAATTAAAATTACATTTTTTGTATGAATTTGCTTGGGAAAAATAACTGCTGCTCATAAGAAACATTTGAACTATTTATCTAAATATCATGAATATTTATGATGAGTTTATTCACTCTTCAAAACTGTAATTAGACCAACCATTTCATAATGATCTGATAGTGATGTATGGCCAACATATGGTTGTTTTATTCATCTTCAGATAAAAAATCCATTTTGGCTTGATGGAACAGTACCAGAGTGAAAATAATTTTATTGTAAATCTCAAGTAGAAAAGCTCTGGTTTGGTAATTCAGTAATTTTCTACAGTCCTACTCTTCAGATACCCATTAAAATGGAGGAACTCAACATGCAAGATTCTTCAGTTAATATAAGAAATGCATTAACTTGACTCAAAACAGTTCATTTACTAGCCTCCTTTTATTGCTGTTGTATAAAATGAAGAAAGCAAAATTTCAATGCTTCAGTTACATAGTATTTACAAAAAATATAATTATAAGAATGTTTTGCATTTACAGTTAGTAAGTAGCTCATTCTCATCCAGTCGTGTCAATAAGAGTTGTGCAAAATGTTCACAATGAAACATCATCTAACTATACATCTCTAATCTAGTCTTGCATAATATTGAAATTCAGGCCATGTTCATGGACAAATTTGAGCATTTTATTTTGGGCAAACCTAAATCCCATTTGAGGGAATATGGGCTAGATTTTGGATATCTATATAACTAAACCACAGTTGTATATATGCACGGCGGGACGTGGATGCAGCTCCTGCGCGCGCATATAACTGACACACCTGTTCGCGCGCAGCAGCTGAATCCACGCCCATGGATAAGGGGCCCCAGCAAAGCCGCAGACTCCTGCTGCGGCCGGGCTGGGGAGATTCAAATCTCCCGCCCTGAGCATGCTCAGACAGAGCGTGCTCAGGGTGGGAGCGGCCTGGCCCAGAAGCGGGTCTGCCGGACGTCGCTGCAGCTCTGAGCTTCCGGCCAGGTAAGGGGGCTGGGAGGAGGAGGAGGCGGCGGGCAGTGGGACCGGGAAAGGGACAGAGGAGCCGGGAAAGGAGCATGGGGTAGGGGGACAGAGGAGCCGGGAAAGGAGCACGGGGCAGGGGGACAGAGGAGCCAGGAAAGGAGCACGGGACAGGGGGACAGAGGAGCCGGGAAAGGAGCATGGGGCAGGGAGACAGAGGAGCCGGGAAAGGAGCATGGGACAGGGGGACAGAGGAGCTGAGAAAGGGGCCCCAGGCCTGATCTGGCCATGCTGCCTGCCCATGATGGTGGTGGAAGAGGGGCAGGATCAGGCCTGAGGGGCCGGCATGCGGTGGCGGGAGCAGAGGGGCAGAATCAGGCCCGAGGGGCCGGTGTGCAGTGGGGCAGAATCAGGCCCGAGGGGCCGGTGTGCAGCGGAATAGGGGCAGGATCAGGCCCGAGGGACTGGCGTGCAGCGGAATAGGGGCAGGATCAGGTCCGAGGGGCCGGCGTGCAGCGGCAGAGGGGCAGGATCAGGCCTGAGGGGCCGGCGTGTGGCGGTGGTGGGAGCAGAGCGTGGCGGCCGGCAGTATGGCCTGATCCGGCTGTCCTGCTCCACCGCCGCAGGCCGGTCCCGGGCCTTTGTATCAGGGGTTAAGGTAAGGGGGGAACACGGAGACCAGGGGTGGGAATGGAGGGGTCTGGACTTGCGAGTCCATCAAGCAAGGGGTCAGGATGGGGGGCTGGGGAGGGATGGATGGAGTTAGAGGCCTGGGGAGAGGTGAAGGGGGCATGGGGACAAGGAGACTTGGTGGGGGCTGGGTCGTGGTGGGGGGACTGGGTGGGGGTGGGGGGGTGGCCTAGCTGGGGGGCGGAAGCTAGCAGGGAGTGGGCTGGAGGGCCACAGCCCCAGATCTTTTTTCTATCCAGCAACGCCCCTGCGCGTGATTACCATTCTTCAATTTGCAATTCTTTAGAGAATCGGAGGTTTATGGTTTTAAGATAAAAGACCCCTTGCTTTACTTGGGACAAACTGAATTGCAGTAAATAGTAAGTGACACTTGCATAGTAGTAAGCAGTGAGTAGTAGTAAATAATGGGGAAATAAGATATTACATCACGTGGATAGGGTGGCAGAGTCCAAGGCATGCAAATCCCATAGGTTTTGTATGTTTTGATCCTGAAAGCAGATAACATTTTCAGCAGTGACTGAGTTTGGACATTAATCCAAATGAGAAATCTGTCTATATGGCTTGGTCCATACATTATGACTACCTGAGAATGCAACTTGCAGGGCGTAATCATTATGCTAAATATCCAAGAGAGTTTGTATAAAAATTTCTGTAAAGCAAAATGGCTAATCCCTTTACCTGGGCCACTATTTTATCCATTTGAATATCTGCCTCTATAATTTACTGCTTCACTTGCATTTATGCTTTCTTTGGTGTAAGGAACACTGGTTTTTAGAACTTACTCCCCCCCCCCTTTTTTTTTTTAAGATTTCACTGTTTGGAAATACTTTAAATCTTTGCCCCTATTTATTTAAAACTCTCCACCTCATTACTTCCATGTAAATTAATTTGAAGGTATATTACAACTAATGGTGTGTGTGACAACTTGCTTTAATGTCACACTACAAAGATTTTAACTAGTCCTTGAAACTTTTTGGATTTTCTTTATGGTTTCCAAGAGCTCTGCAATACAAAATATAGCTATACTAATGCAGGCTTCCCTTTTTTTAAACAAAGATTTTTAAAAAGATTAAAATAAGAAAATGAGTCTGCAAAGTATTCAACCATGTTCATTTCCTGTATGCCTCATATTTATATTGCCTGTCTCCTATTAGTTCTAGATATGTGGTTTACAAGTCAGTTTGACAGTTATCTACAGGAAACTGAAGTTTCTCAGTTGTACTGGCCATCATGTTGTTTACAAATATGTTTTGTCTTGCACAGAACAATGATATGACATGGTTACCAACCAATCATCTATTAATGCTCATCTAGACACTGTTCTAAAGCCCACTGAACTCAGTGGAAAGACTCACACTGAACCAAGAGGGCTTTATATCAAGCATTTAGTGGAAGCAACTTCATAATACTACGTATAATTTTAAACAATGTAAGATACTGATATTTAGGTTACTTAATTGACACAATGGGAAAGTTAATTTCTGTTCTGTCATCTTAGAGCATAGATAATCCTTTTATGTTGATTTTTTTAATATAAAGTGAATTACACTGTTTTATAGCATTTCTCTTTCTTCCTAAAAATGTCCTAAGTGTATAGTTAGCTTTCTGGTGTGACCTGTGCTAAGGTTTAGAAAGGATAATGAGGATTTCTCTTAAAAGCAGCAGCTATTTTGATATAAAAATGTCAAAAATAACAGTTTGTCTAGCTCTTAGTACTCTCTAAACATAAAATGATCTTCGAAAATCTCTCTCTGTCATAAAATGAAGACAACTTTTGGGGGACATTAAAAGCACCAATTACTTTCCCTTCTATTCTTTTCTTCAGTAATGTACCTGAGAAAGTTCAACAGAGAAAATTCTATGTAATTTAACAAGAAGTATGGGTCATATTTGATTGTGCATCAGATTTTCAGAAGGATTGAGATATAATTCAGGAAGCTACAATAGGTTATCTGAGAATCAAGAATTGATCTATTCTAAAATGGAGGCACTTTTACTTCCTCTCTGATTCAGGTTTTATGGTGGAAATTTTCCTTATCCTTCTGTAATCTGCTGTAAATTCTGTATTAAGGAGAGACTGGCTATGAGCACAGGCTGTGGATTATGGGGCAAGTCACACACTATGGGTAGCATCACAGTACCTACCAACCAATAGCAGCCCGCCTTTGTTAATTAATGCCAGCACTACTAACAAGTGGCCTCTGAGGTCAGGAGTTGGGGAGATACCTCTTTTTCCTCATTTTAGGAACAAGCCTTCTCTCAGTTGGATTTAGAAGAAGGCTCTGATTCTCATGAGAGTCTCATTGATTGCTCCATGCAATAGTGACCTTAAACGGATCTGAGAAAGGCAGAAGGCATGGGTTAGTACAGGGGTCTGCAACCCAAAAGATAAGAAGAGCCATTTTTGAAAATTCCTTCAATAACAAAGTGTTTTGAGAGCCACAATGGGTGTAGCCTCCTGGTGGGAGGTGAGCTAGGATTTCTGCTGCAGGGTCCCCTTATGCGGGGGGGGGGGGGGGGGGAAGCCCGGAGCTGGGCATGGGCTGCCCGTGGGGTTCCTGGTGGCTGGGGGAAGCCCAGAGCCAGGCATGGGCTTCCCGCAAGGTAGCCCGGTGGTTGGGGGAGCCCAGAGCCGCAAGGGGGCAGCCAAAGAGCCGCATGCGGCTCCAGAGCCACAGGTTGCAGACCCCTGGGTTAGTAGATTTTGTAATAATGCAGGGCAGCTAGAGTCTCAAATGTATGGCCCCATTCCAGCAAATCACTTAAATGGATGCTAAACTTTAATCATGTCAGAAATGAATTAAAGTGTTTGCTGGATTTGAGCCTATGTGAGCTGGGTTAAATCCAGAAAATGAAAGGGTGCTTTGGATCTGAGCACTAAAGGGTGTGGAGGCTGATAACATCATGGGGCAGCTATTACGTGCTTTCTTTTTGCTGCTGCCAGGACCTTACCTTTAGAGATTTTTGAGGATTTTAATTTTTTGTTTCCATTCTCACTGGTCTCCTGTCAGTCACAAAGGCTATAAATTCTAAATACCCATCAAGTAAACACATGACAAACAACCCTTTGTGTATTGTGGGATCAATACTTTTCCTGTGAGAATTTTGTGACAGAAAAGTTCTAAAGTATTTTTTTAACAATTGTCTCTCATTTCCCCTAGAAACCATAAATTAGAGAGTGCTCACGGAAAGAACAAGTTAAAAGTTACTTAGGTAGGTCAGACGTCTTCACGTCATCAGAGCCTAGAATGCTCAAGAGGCTAAGTGAGGAGGTATCTGAGTCATTAGCTGTTATCTTCAAAAACTCATGGAAGACTGGAAAACTTATGAAAGACTGGAAGAGGGAAAATGTAGTGCTAATCTCTAAAAAAAGGGAATGACAATCCATAGAATTACAGACCAGTCATCTTAACTTCAGAACCCCAAAAGATAGTGCAGCATATAATCAATCAATCAATTTGCAAACACCTAGAAGAAAAGTAACAGTCAACATGGATTTGTGGAGAAAAAGCATATCAAACCAACCTAATCTTTAACAGAGTAACAAGCATTGTGGGTGGGGGCGGGGGGGGGGGAAGGAATGATAAATGAAGTATGTCTTGATTTTAGGAAGGCTTTTGATACTGTCTTGTATGACCTCATAAACAAACAGCGGAAATATAGTTTTGATGAAAACCATTCCCAGAGAGTAGTTATCATGGTTCACAGTCAAGTTGGAATGGTATATGGAGTGGGGTCCCACAAAGATTGGTCCTGGGTTTGATTCTATTCAATATCTTCATCACTGATTAAAATAATGGGATCAAGAGTACAATTATAGTTTGCGGATGATACCAAGCTGCGAGGGGTTGTAAATGCTTTAGAGGATAGGATTAAAATTAAAAAATGATCTTGACAAACTGGAGAAATTGTCTGAAGAAAATAAGATGAAATTCAATAAGGAAAAATACAAATTTAAAAAAGAACAGTCAATTGCATATAAATCAAATGGGGAATGACTGCTGAAGAAGGGGTACTGTGGAAAGGGACTAGGGATTATGGTGCTCCTATAACTGCTGCTCCCTTCTGCAGTCAGTGGAAGGAAAGTGGTGGGCCACTTTGAAAAGCCATGGGTTGGGAACCACTGCCATAATGAATAATCCATATAATTCAAAATATAACATAATTATTCATGTTATTGCACCATGTACTTAGTGCTGTCCAAGCACATAAGACACCATTTTTGACCAAAAGAACTTGTCACCTACACCAAATGAGTTTAATATTCCTCTTGCAATGATCCAAGTTTCTTACTTTTCTGCTACAAGAAATAATGCACCGCACCAGAAATGAAGAATTTCAGTATAAATTCATGTTGTTCTTGTTCCATTGAGTCTAATGAACTTTTTCCCCAAATAAACAGAGCCTTCCTAAAGAGTCTAAGTCAGCTGAAATAGTGACTTAATGTTGTTCAGCCTTTCCCAATTATGACAGGGACAATATCAAGAATGGAACTCTGATGCTACAAGGCTTCTTCTATATTTTTAGTTTGGGGGCCAAAATTTATCTGTGGTGCTAACTGAAGTGTATATTGAGGATAATGGAGCTGTATCCATTTACACCAGGTTTCCATATGGCTCTGGGTCTTATTTGAACTAAGCACATAATCACTATTCTTGAAGCATTTCAGAAACAAAGATTACACAAATTTGTTATATTGAAGAAATTTTGCTTACAGAAGTCATTTGAAAATTCCTATTATTTTTTTGGAGACCTAGAAAGTATTCACACATATAATTTATTCCACTTTTAGCAACTCAGGGTCATAAGTGAGAATGCCAAACATGCTGCATGTGTACCATTAAGAGCTTATTTTTAGGCCTGAAGACATTGTCAGAATGAAAGCAAAATGTGTGCTTCTGTTCCCTTAAATAATGCAAATTGTGAAAAACAATTGTTCATCTTACTCTTGCTTCAACATCATAATTGGCCATTTACAGAGTGGATGCCTGGAACTGTTATTTTATTAAATCTGTCCTTTCCCAATATACCACTGATTGGCAGTGAAAATTCTTGACAGTCAAAACCTTTCAAAATACCCCCTATTTAACTGTGGTGCAATCCATTGGCTGTATATTGTCCCACAATATACAAATCATAGGGCACTACTTCAAGACTGTCTTAAATAACCGTCCTTTAACAAAACAAAGGAGTCCTGTGGCACTTTTAAAGACTAACAAATATATTTATTGCATGAGCTTTTGTGGGAGAAAATCCCACTTCATCAGATGCTGAAGATGGAGAACTTACAGAATGGGAGGAAAAAGTTTTCCACCTTCCAGCGTCTGATGAAGTGGGGTTTTCTCCTAGGAAAGCTCATGCGATAAATACATTTTGTTAGTCTTTAAAAGGCCACAGGACTCCTTTGTTTTGCTGTACTACACTGACATGGCTACCCCACTGGACCTTCTTTTTACAGTGTGCAAGGTATACTTGTGCAGGTTTTCCTGCTAAGTGTTATCCAAGTTTTTTGAAAGCTAAACAAAAGCCTTTTCTCAATCTCCTGACACATAAAATGACTTTTCATCTCGATTAAGATTTTTCTTCTTCAGAAGTTAATGTGTATTGTTTAATGAGTAGGCTTAATTACGGTGAGGAAGAAGGTAATCTCTCAGGGTCTGAGCACACCAGGCAGCTGAGTGTCATCTGACATGCAGCAATGTAAATGAAGAGTAACTGAAGCCAGTGGAGTTAAACGGGTGCAAAACAGCTGTGAAACAGGAAGAATAAACTCCTTGAGATTAACATATAGGCAGCTTTTCTTGTTTGTGTTTCACCTAAAGGAATATAATTTGTCCCTGAAGGAAGAAATGGTCTCCACCATATGTACTGTACTGGACAGGAGGCATAGAAGGAAGGTGGGGAAGATCAGTGACTGCATTTTACCTCTCCTTCCCCAAGTCTACGGAAGATTGTAAACTTCCTGTGTGCAGCAGTAGCCATAACAGGCAGCAGCTGCTCTACATGGTTTGTGCCCTTTGAGCCTGGTAGAGTTCAAAGTCTAGGATCAAATGCTGCTACAAATCCTCTTTGTTCCTTCCAGCATCTTTAGAGAGAGAGGAGGGGGACAGGAACAGAGGAAAAAAACAAAAAATCAAAAACAAACAAACCCCAGATGTGGCATTGATCAGACATGAATAAGAATGCAATAGCTGTTAAACATTTACATTTTCAGACTGTTTGCCTCTGCTAAACTCCCTTCTTTCTTCTCTTTCGTTGTACAATATATTTTACCAGTAACCCTTGCCTAAATGGCAGTATATGCTCTTGTCTGGAAAATCAAGACAACTTGATTGCTTGTTTGCTTTCAGCCCTTATATTTTCAGCCCTTCAACTTGGTTGCTTTCGGCTCTTATATTTTGGTAGTAACCTTATCTACACTACAGAGTTTTGTCGACATAAATTGTACCAGCATACAGCCACAGCAAACTGATGTTGCATGTCATTACTATATGTGTCAAAGAATTATATTCACACTACCAGCTCCTGCATCAATACAGGGTGCTGTGCACTGGGGGTAGCTATCTCTCTGTGTAAATGCATGCAGAGTGCTTTGGGAAGGTTTCTGAATCCCATGGTTTCATGGGCATCCTACTAGACTGAAAGCCACTTTTCAACTGTCCTGTCAGCCAAGCTGACACTCCTGAACACAAACACAAGAAGCTCACAGAAATGTCTGGGGGAATGGGTGGAGGGCTGGGGCGCGCGTGCAAGAGAGTGTTGGGGGACAATAAGTGTGTCCGCATGCTGTCTTTAAGTTCAGACAGGTGCCAGAAGCAACCAATCCCGAGGCAGAAGCTGATGCACAGACAGCTGGTGTTACCCTACTCCTGACCTCTCCAGCTCAGCCGAAAACTGTACCCAAGGGTGTTTGGTGCCCTCTCTCCCACATGTTATAAGAGATAACATATTAATATATATTTTTAAATAGACTAAAAAAATTCTCTTCCATCTAATTTGGTGCCCCAGAAGCCCTGGCACCCTAGGCAACCACCTAGTTCACCTATATAGTTGGGGCGGCCCTGCCTGCATCCCAGCAGGGGAAACTCTGACATCAGCCCTGCCTTCCTCCCTGGCTCTGCACATCACATCAGGCATCTATCCCCTTTCCCTGCTGCAGCAGCCCATCCTGCCTCCATGCCACTGCAGGTCCAAGCACGAGAGAAAGCAGGAATTTCATGATGCCTACAGAGTTCTCCCACAACCTGCCTCCATGGCTCTGTATAGCACATAGGAGTCTCTCCTCCCCCCCAGCAGCAGCCCACCCTGTCTCCATGTCTCCCATAGGAAAGCAAGATTAATTCTCTGTAAGTTCTCCTCTAGCCTCCTGTCTGCATGGACTCAGGTGAATGATCCACCCCCTGCTCTGTAGTCCCAGGCAGGACTTAGTTTGTTGCCAATAGTCAGCATGCTCAGCTGGGCAATAGCTGTGTGAACTCTCCATGTTGAAGAATTTCAGAACTTCCTAGGGCTTTGAAAGGGGAAGGGTGCGGGCCTGTGTAGTGGGAATGCAGAGCAGTGCTGCAGAGTTCAAAACAGTGAGCAGAGTGGTCAGGGTGGGCATTGTGGGATAGTTACTGGAGCTTAGTTGTGGCACACAGCACCTACACTCAGGCTCTGTCACTCTAACTTTCCTGCAAAAAGCTTTATGCCTCTCATCGAGGTGGTTTTATTTTGTCACCAAAGCAGGGAATTTTGTCAGTGGGGGAGCATTGTAGTGTTACTTTGTTGACAAAAGTCAGAATTGTAGACCAGCCCTTAGCCAATTCTGGACTCTTGCTAACTTACTCACTTATTAACCCTTACTTCGAAAAGTATAAGCGAATTTATTAGTTCGAATTAAGGAAGCCCTTAATTCGAACTAATGAAAGCCTAGTGTAGCCATGGCTTAAGTTAGTTTGAATGAAGCTTCCTTAATTTGAACTAACTTGCCAGTGTAGACATAGCCCAAGACTTCAGTGCAGCCAGGCATGAAAGCATGCTTCAATTCATCCTGTTGACTCCCACAAGGTTAAATTTAAGAATGTGTTTAAGTGTTTTGCTGAATTGGGGCTCAAGTGATTTATCATTTATCAAGGTGTATACTATGTAAGTTCATTTTGGCTGGTGTTTCAAATGGATTTCTGCAATATTGATGGAGTGGACTCAGCATAATATTGTGAAAAAACAGTCTAAATAAGTTTTCAAGATTAACTGGTGTCTTCAAGTAACGTTTAACACCGTCTCCCACTTTTAAAAAAAATATTTTTTAAAAATTACGCCCTGCCTGTACAAGCTAGAACAAACATCGCTGGCAAAATTATTTTTATAAAGCATATAAAAGAGTTCCTTAACATGGAAATCTAGGATAGATGGGACTTAGATTTTGACATGTCCCTGTGTGTCAGGAAACTCACCCTTTTCTTTCTTTTTTGTTGTCCCAGAGATTTTGCCTGCTGATTATACAAGTCAATCATGCATCAGTTTACATTGCTGATTTCAGAAAAACAGTTACTACACAGAAAATTTTTAACAATGTATGCTAATTTTTTAACAACTAACTCTGACAAAAATGTTATATTTAAATATGTCTGCTTTAAAACATGTGTTGGATATGGCTTGAAAATTTTCCAGTTTAATGGCTGTCCTTGTGGCCCATGTGAAATTAATTTCAGTCCAATTTCCAGTGGGCCTATGTCAACTTCACAACAATTAGTATCCTTGTTGCCAATCCCGGGAGACAGACTGTGTATTGAATGGACCTTGGAGATAGAATTACCCTCACAGGTACGTGCCCCTGTAGCTCCTCCCTCTAGTCAAAATTGAGGCAAAGAATTTCAGGAACTGAATTTTTCAGAGGTAGGCTCCAATTTTAGGTGCCCTCTTTATGTTTGTTTACTCAATGGTGGCAAAGTTAAGCATATGTACAGGTGATCAGGGACAAAGACACCTGCAAATGTCTAAATTTCAGCACCTCCAAAGTGATGAATTCAAAATTAAAGGCCATAACTAGCCCATCAGTCCCTCTATTGAAACTTTCTCTCCCCCCAAACCTTCAAAATAATGAAAGTGATTGGTACCATTTTCAAATGAATGCCATTGATCTTTTTCATTCAGACCCACAAAGCTGGGCCTGGATGACACCTGCACACATGGGCTTTTCAGTCCCTACAAATGCCTTACCTGATCCTATGTCATACATTTCCCTGCATTTAATTTTCTCCCATTCTGTAAATTTCCCATCTTCAAAGTGTTTGACGAAGTGGGATTTTTCTCCCACGAAAGCTCATGCGATAAATAAATCTGTTAGTCTTTAAAAGTGCCGCAGGACTCTGTTTGTTTCTTTGTTGTAGAGACATTATTTTTTTTAAAAGAAAAGCTTCTTGGCATGACAGTTTTTTATGACATATCCCAACAGGAGGGAGGGAAGGAAGAATAATTTTTAACCATGGTGACTACGGAACAGTAATGTAGATTCAAAGATTATAATGCCAGAAGGGACCATTATGATAATTTAGTCTAACCTGCATAACACAGTCCATAGAATTTCACCCAGAAATTCCTGTAAGTGAAGGGAGTGATTTTTCTCATAACTCGAGGCAAAACCATGACCTTACTTACACAAATAAGTTAGAGTATTTAGGAAAACAAGCTACATGCCCAGAGATAAAGGAAACTCGCAACTGTGCTGTTCGCAGAGAAGGAATTTTGCAGCTAGAGTCCCAAGTTCTGCACTCAGCCAATGACGGAGTTGGGACCAATGTTCAAATAGAGGTGGAGATCTATTACAACAGGGAAGGCTCACGCAAATAATCCTTCTATGCAGAAGCACAATATTTTCCCAGTGCACTGTTCCAGATGACTGTGTTGCCAGATCTGTTAGAGCACCTACCATCTGCATGCGTGCTGTCTGGAATGCAGTGCTCAGAGAGCTGTGCATTAGTTAGCTGACCCAGACAACCCCTTGCCACCAATGCAACTGAGAGGCATAAGTAACAGAACCCTTGGCTGAAGTGTACATCCTGCAACTCACATAGGGCCAGAGCAGGGTGGTAATATAACAAGAATGACAGTCATTGTTAGTGTAAAGTGGCATACAGTTTGGATGTACCAAATATGGCAGCATTACTTGGTCCCGTGATTACTTACTTTCATGATGTTAGGCCATGATATAGCTCTGTGTAAGCTAACATTTTGAGTCCTGTGGCATGTGCTTGAAAAGGAGTAATGTTTTTCCGTCTCAAGTTATACCTTAAATAGGGAGCAGCTATTATTGGGTTAATGAAGTTATATATCTATGTTCTGCTTTTGTATGCTTTTAACAAACAGATTCATGAAATTATTAATATTACCTATTTCTGTATGTTACCTGTCATGAATATGGAGTGGACTATGTTCAAGTAAAGGGCAAATAGAAGTGTGTGACCTCTAGCACAGGAGTTACATGTCTAGTGTCCTGTACACTAACTGCAGCAAAACTCTGGTCTTGTGCTTTGGGTCTCACACGTGGTAGATAATGGAATCTTAAAATAAATAAATAAATAAATAAATTAAAAAAAATAATTGGCTAAAATACAGTTCTTATGGTTCAATCACAGTATCTGCCTATTGGCCACCTAAATAGAGCCATAGATAATAAAAGGGCATGTGATGAACACAATGGAAGATGGTCCATTGACTTCAATGAGCTTTAATTCAGGCCCCAAACGAGTACAACGTGTACCAGTGAAATAAAAGTTTGGCACAACTCTACTAATGAACTCCTCCATGGCTGCATATGCTACTAGTGTTGTGTGTAAAAAGTCTTAACCTGTATGAGTCGCAAATAAAATGAAGCGCCTCTCTCAAATTCCATTTGGGCTTTTATTACAGAGTGTCACGTGGCAAGTCTACAACATGTATTGCACGCCTATTTTAAACAATACAAGTAATATAAAAAGCCAAGTAGAGGCCTCCTTTCAACTATGAGAAACTGGAGGTGAAAAGGTAAACCGTGTTACAGGGTAAAAGCTTAAAATGCTGTAAGTGAAAAGTTTGTCTGTCTCAGGGTCAGAGCATTTTATATCTTGACTTAGAAGGCTTGTGGGTTTTTTTATTCCTTTTATGTAAGGATTTTATCTTGAGATGATTGGACGTATGGGCATGAAGGAATTTACCCTTTGTGTACTGCATCTGCTGACTTTACTTTAAAGATGATTGTGTGTAATGCTAAGGAATAAGCTACCATTAGTAGCAGAAGAAGTAATATAACAGGGATGTTTATTTGGAGAAGAACTTTAGACACATTTTTTAAAGATTTTTTTTCTTTTATTAGGTTAGTGGCCCTCAAATACTTCAAAATAAGGAAAGAGAGATGCATCAATAAATGGTGGAAGGGAAAAGTGACTTCCCAAATTTGCATTATATCTAGTGCAGCATTTTAAAACCACTTCCGTGGCAACATGAAGGGATGCCAAAAATTTCTGTTCCTCCTACAAGACTTTAAAAAGTTTTTTCTGATATGTTGAATTAGAGGGGAACCTGAGGCTGGCTTCAGAGGCCACTGAAGTCAGAAATAGTTTTTCTGTTGATTTCAATGGGCATTGGGTCAGGCCTTTGGTGTGGAAGCTGAGATAGTGAGGTTGTATTACAGTTAAGATTTTGTCACGGTTATTTTTAGTAGACGTCAAGGAGAGGTCATGGGCAATTAAAAAAAAAATCCAGGAAGCAATGACCTCTCCCTAACGTCTACTAACAATAACTATCTCTAACAAAATAGGGCTGCCTGGGAGGAGTTGGATGAGATCAGTGGGGCAGGATCTCTCCTCCCCACCTACCGCTCAGCCTGTAGAGGCAGGGATCCGGGGACCAGGACTGGGAGCTCTGAGTCTGCAGCCCTCCATTGCCCTATGGGAGCCATGGCTCAAAATTCCAGGGAGTTTCCCCAACCCCTTTGCCACTTGTGGCAGCAGCTGGGAGCTGCAGGTTCCATGACCTCCGTACCATCATGCCTATTACTTGTGATACTGTGGATGTATATTGGTGCTGAAGGAGTGAAAAGTGTGTGGAAGCAATAGCCCCTTGGATTATTTCTATCATCTTCTACATTGCTGGCTGGAATTGATTGCTGGAATTATTGCCTACATTATATACATATATGCTCTAAAAGTAGATGTCTCCTTCATGCGAGGAGAAGACTCAGACTGGTACAACAGCATCATGCTTCTTTAAAGTGGAGGAAATAGAAGAAGTATTAGGGCAGAAATCTGAATAGGCGATCTAAAGGTAACATTAAACTCTGTTAGGACATCTCTATTGTGTGATGCCATTTTCTTTGTTACTATAGAAACGCTCTAAAATATCAAGTATTTTTAGCCAAAACATTCCC
This sequence comes from Pelusios castaneus, assembly GCA_007922175.1. Classification (NCBI taxonomy): domain Eukaryota; kingdom Metazoa; phylum Chordata; order Testudines; family Pelomedusidae; genus Pelusios; species Pelusios castaneus. Next base: position 12,408,211 of record ML685794.1, on the reverse strand, counting down.
AAAATATAAATAGAGCCCTGCAAATCCATAGATATCCAAATAATATCTGCATTGGCAGATGCAATTGTTAAGGGGCTGTTATGAGTACCCCATAAACTGGCCGCCACCTCCCTTGTGATATAAAGTCGTAGAGAAACTGTTTATCAGATATTCCCCCCAGGTCACGTAGAGAACTCCTGGCTGCTAGGCTTGTGACTATCAACATGCTTTATTCGGACCCTGATTCGCTCTAAGCCAGCTCCCAAAGGGGTGGGTCATCCCCCTCGCCCATGTGAGGGCATCTGGAGGGCAAGTCAATCATGGCTGCTCTCCCCCCCCCCAGGGGTGTAGAGGGCTCTGACCCGGAACCCAGAGAGCTGGTGAAAATTCCTTTGGCCAAATAAGGACAGGAGGAACCGGGCAGCCCCTCGCCCCAAATTCCTGCTGCAGCGAAATCTGGCCAATCACAGCCCTCGGCAGGAAGCAGTGGCCTAGGCCATAAAAGCATGGAGCAAAGAGGGAGTCTCCTCGAGTTAACTGCTAGGCTTGATCACCCTGCAGTAGGAGTTCCCCCGAGAGTGCCGGCCCGAGTTGATTTCAACCTCCGCCTTAAGACGTCATGCTGTTGTTAATCACCTGCCTGATAGGTTTGGTACGTATGTGACCCCGAGTTACCCCCACGTTTACTTCTCATGATTGTTTCTCTTCCCTATAAATGTATATAGTTGAATGTGAATAACTCTTCTACCTCAGTTTTAGCCCAAGGTATTACAATTGGTGTAGGTTTGGGGATTATTGTTACAATTGGTGTAGGTTTGGGGATTATTGTTACACTTATTGTTTCATGTATAGGATTCTGCCTTTTTATTCTGAAAGCTTGATTCCTGTGTTACTCACTGTATGTTAAACTGTGGGTAATCACCTGGGGCTATCTTGTTATCTGTGAAGCTGACTTCTGAGTTTAGTCGAGCAAGCAGCCCAACTGTTAACCCTTTGCGTCCCAAAGAGGGAGACTAATAAAGTTTATTATTTTTGGCCACCACTTTAAGTTTCCAGGAGCCTTCCTTCTTCCATCCTTTACCTACTGCGGACAGCAATGTGGGTATCTGTGGACCATTTGCTGTGGATGTGGATCAGCTGCCGATCCACATTTTGTATCCACACAGGGCTCTAAATATAAAGCTGGTACTGAAGTTTTTCAACTCTGTTTAATTTTGCTAATGTTATAAATATCAGACTTTACTGTAGCAATCCCAATGTGTGCTTATATACATGGAGCAACACAAGTTGCTTAACATTCATGGTAATTGCAAATCATAATGTTGATTAAGGTTGCCCATCATCCGTATATATATGAAACTGGTAATAAACTGAATGAACACTGTCTAGTCATATGCAGATAAGAATTTTAGATGTTATATTAAAACAGTTACCTGGAATCTAAGGCTATGTCTACACTGGCAAGTTAGTTCGAATTAAGGAGGCTTAATTCGAACTAACTGAAACCATGGCTACACTAGGCTTTAGTTAGTTCAAATTAAGGGCTTCCTTAATTCGAACTAATAAGTTTGAATAGGGTATTTGAACTAAGGGGTTAATTCGAACTAATTTCTTAGTTCGAATTAATTGGCCATTGAAATGAATGAGGATCGCTAATTCGAACTAAGCAAGTGCTTGCTTAGCTCGAACTAATATTCCAGTGTGGCCATGCTAGTTCGAATTAAGCTAATTCGAACTAACTAAAATTAGTTCAAATTAGTTAGTTCGAACTAACTAATTCAAACTAATTTTAGCAAGTGTAGACATAGCCCAAGGTACTACAGTTAACATCAGTTAAACTCTTCTCTTATTTGCACAAGTGAACTCAGTTGACATCAAATGGGTGTTCACTAGTACAGCAGAGAGAAGACTGTTGATCTCTCTAGATAGATATAGTTTTACAGCAGCATTAATGTTCATCTTTATAGCTAAATACAGGTCTTCACATTTCAGATAACAATATTTTTGTTAAAGCTTTATTTTTATTGTATTGCTAAATGAACAGTTTCTCCAATTTCCTAGTACTTGACGATTGCAGTGCTATCACCGTCACCTCGTAAGATTAAATTTTGCCTTCAGTGATATCCCTGAAGCCCTGTTGACTGCCATGAGGTATTGTTGGTGTATGAGAAGGATGTGTAGCAGAATAAAGCTGTAGAATTATAGATCACAGTGGTAGTAATATGAAGAATGGGTTACCTAGGGAGGTGGTGGGAGTCTCTATCCTTGAAGATTTTTAAGGCCTGGCTTGACAGAGCCCTGGTTAGGATGCTTTAGTTGGGTTGGCTCTGCTTTGAGCAGGGAGTTGGACTAGATGACATCCTGAGGTGCCTTCCAAGTCTAATCTTCTATGATTCTTAGTCTAGAATTTGACAATTTCTATTTGGACCTAGGTAGTCAATGGTGCTCTAACACATCACATTTTATTTTCTTGTGGTTTATTTTCAGTGTATTTTCCCAACAAATTCTGCTCTTGTTACACCCAAGCAGCTCTATTGTAGTATATCAGCATTAATAGTCAAATCTCAGCTCTCACTATGGATCTTTCAACTTTTCCTTTGCTTCCGTATGAAAGCAGCTAAAATACAAATAATGCTTTAGGACAGCAGCTCTAAAACTTTCCAGATTAGTGATCCCCTTTCTGGAGTCTTATTTGTCTTGAGTAAAATAAAGTTACACCTCACTTAAAAAATTCTTGCTTACAGAATCAGACACAAAAATACAAAAGCCTCTCCTCAGAGTTCTTCTTAGAGAGAATTCTCAGAAATAATCAGTAATTGGAATCTGGCTTAGAGAAAACAAAGTTTATTGAATGGAATTAGAGAATCAACAGAACTAAAGGAGAATGGCAGAGATGTCTGCCACAATCCCATGGTTATCAAAGTTATAAAAAAATGTTCTTTTGTGTAGCAGGTGAAGTTTCAGTAGTAAAAATATTTGAATCCTAGATTCACTCAGGACTCTATTGCTAGCTGGCTTCCAGTTTTCATGTTTATAGACACAACTGGTTGGAAGGCCACATTGGTTACATCACATAGGGCCAGCCCTATTTTCATTTCATCAATACTGCTAGGGAGTGGTCCTGTTCATGTTAGCAAGTACTCCAGAAGGTAAATATATCGGTGAGGTTTTGGAGTATATAAACTTCCAGATAATGGCTAATTTAGTGTACTGTTCTTTACTGCTGCTGTTACACTTCTGGAAAATAATGAAGTTTTTCCTTTAGTTCAAGTAGGAGAGCCAGGCCTCTACTTCTTCAAGCCAATGTTTTATCTTCAGGCCCATTAGCTGAGGTTTAGCTGATGTACATAACATCTGCGTGTGTGTAGCACATGGATTTGTTAAAACAGTCACGTCACCAAGAGGAATGTAGCGTTTCTGGGGATGATCTTTATTCATAACTATTGTGCAACACAAACAAGGAATCCTATGGCACTTTTAGGGTACGTCTACACTGGAGGCTCTGTTAAATCCACTTAACAAGGTTGACTTTCAGTCGACTTAAAGTCAACCTTGTTAAGTCAACTCAGAGAGTCCACACTGAAAACTCCAGTTGACTGTCAGCGTCCACACTGGCAGGTGCTAGGTTGATGGAGGAGTGGTGCATTCTGGGTAGTTGTCCCACATTGCACCAGGGCCTGGAGGCCAATTGGGTTGACTTAAGGGCACTCCCCGTCCGCTCTGGTTTAAGTTGACTTAATAAGTACGACTTAAGCATTAAGTCGACCTTCAGAGGTGGTGTTATTAAGTTGACCTAAGGAAGCGCTTAAGTCAACTTAATAAGTGCCCAATGTGGACGCAGTGGTCTTTAGGTCAACTTATCCATCCTTAAGTCAACCTAAGGCTCCAGTGTGGATGTATCCCCTAAAGAGTAACAGTGCTACAGGACTCCTTGTTTGTTTTGCTGACCTAGACTAACTCAGCTAACCCTTTGAAACTATTCTGCAGCACGCATTCAGATCTGTATGCAAAGCTTCTCAGAATCTGGCATGATAGGATTTTGTTTTTTCATTCATCCCAATTTATAGATAGGATCCATCTGTAGAATTTGGATCCAGATTACAATCCAAACTTTCCAAAAGATCAGGAGTTCTGGTTTACAGCCATCTCTTTTTGTTACAAGAAGACTATTTTACTTCAGTAGTTTCGTGAAGATGTTCGTAACACATAATCATACAACACCTTGTTTAAATAGTCAGTTTAATAACCATCCCATACTTTACACGGTCATGGATTGTTCAAACAGTGGAAACCATAAACCAGGCTGTTTCCAACTATATGGTGTAATAGATCATTTTAGTCATGATGGAGACAGAAATGCTTCCTGGCACATTTCAGTGTAAATTAAGCATTAGTGTTTTACACAGATATCAGACCTCATACTCAAGACTATACTTTTTTATCCTGATTTTTATCACCACACTTGGATGAATTATATTCTCAGATTCATGCTTTAATTTGTCTCTTTGCACTTGATATCAAAAACAGAAGACGCTCTGCTTCAACTCATATAAAATGGTTTCTTGGTTTTTATATGGATTTATATTGAGCTTTGGGAGTTCCTTCATCCTTTTTCCTTTACTGCTTTCATTATTTCAAATAAGCATTTTAAAACCACTCCTTTGCCTATGACTCTATGACTGAAAAAGATCAAGAGAGTGAATACTTGTTGGCATCACATGCATTTTCTCATGGTAAACTCGCTGGATTTAAAAATAATTAGCCAAAGATGTTTGTTTTTCCCCTGAAAAATCATCCATGGAATCATAAATGACAGGAGTCCTTGTTTTACATGAACACTGAAAATAGAACAAGTTTAAAAGAAAATAAGAAAAATCTAAGAAGCTGATTTCCACTGAGGGGAAAATGGACTTTGGGGGAAATAGGAAATAAGGTTTTCATCGCAATATCAGAATTTAGGCTCAAATCAAGCATGCAAACTCAAATCCTTTCACAGAGAATTAATTTAAGCAGGATTCAGAGAATGACCTTTTCTCTCCCTCCGATTAATGACAGGGACTATTTACCCACAATGGGACCGATCCTCATTTGCCATAAATTTGTATAGCTCTGATGGTCCAGTGGAGCTACATGAATATACCACAGCTGTGGAGATAGGCCAGTACTCTTCTTTGCAGTAATCTTAACAACATTTTAAATGACATTAGTATTCCTTGGAAATAGCAGCTTTGTAGAGCTAAAATTCTTCATTTAATCCAGTGAATGGGTGGTATACAACACAGAAGCGACAGCACTGTGTTTTCCATCGGTTCTCAATCTGACCTGCTGAAATGGTAAGTACAAATTGTTCGATGGATCCTAATTATATTCAATAGTGAATTTTGATTGAACCCACACTCGTGGCCTTTTTGCACTCTAGTAAGCTTGAACATTCACCGGAGGAAAAGTATTTTTAATGGAAATGATCAGTTTGCACCTCATTGATTAGTTACAGAAGTGGTTGCAACAAAAAACAGTGAATATACGATGCAACACTCACAGCTAATGAAATCAGTGCACATATGGAATACATGTTAAGCACTGTTAACAGGTTCTACATATGGGGGGGGGCTATCTCATGAAGAAATATTCTCTTTAAGCTTCATAATAAACTTGATAGCTTTGTGTTTTGCTTGCTAACTGTTTTTCAGACAGAAACAACAAAATGTATTAATTCACTCAGCTCTAATCTCAAGCCTGACTTTGCAAGGCTACTAATAAGAAAGAGAGGCATGGTGATCTATACACATCAGGCAGCTCAGAGACCCTCCTCTTGGATTTGACCACTATGTTCCCATCACCAGTACAGATGGTGCAGGCAGACTTTTGAACTAGAATAATGTGACATGACACAAAATTTGTTTAGTCTGAACAATGGGTGGGCAGTAATTTCCCCTTTTATCTGTTACTTACAAATCATGGCAGTGATTCCAGAAATTCTCATTAATATTCTAAACATATAAATGATGATGAAAGTGTGTTTAACTTTTCCACCAGAAGTCACCTGTAGGTTATTGCTCTTTTTTTCTGGGAGCTCATCCATCAACTGGGTGTAATGGCTGCTCTTTGTAGGACTATTCCAGTGACTCCCCTTTAAGAAGGTGTCAGTTCCTTGTCTGCTACTTGCATTTTGTAGCAGCTCCAGTAATGTGCTGGAGTGATTTCTCTGGAGTTCCTCACTAAAATTCCTCCAGCTCAATCCCTCTTAAGTTACTGCTAATTTGCTTTGCCAAAAATTGCCTCAAGCCAGTGGGTCAGTCTCATAAAAATATTTTTGAAGAGCAAAGTTTTTGCCTTTTGCAATGGTTCCGGTTGCACCAACCTCCCAGGGTCAGTAGGGCCAGGCTTCAGCTTTCATGAATGCAAAAAGCAATGCCTACTTTGCATCCTTTTTGCCTTCTGCTTATATCCACAAATTCATTGTCTTTGGACACCGGAGACAGGACAACATACTGTGGCTTATTCTCTATTCTCTTCCCATCCTCTTGTTTATGCCATATGCAGATTTAGCTTACCATGCTTAATTTCCATTTGCCAGAGAGATGCACACTTTATTGTCTGTCTGGAAGAAAGCCTTTTGGCAGCACTGACTTAATACAGACTTTCAGGACATATTTTCATATATTTTTCAGTATGTATACACAACTTCTTAAATATTATCCATACATGTTTCATACAATGATATTAATGACCAGCACCAGGTATTTCTGAAAAGTTTTCTTAGAGGATGATGCCACTTCCACTTCCATCTTTCCAAATATTAATGCATCCATGTCCCTCTCCCCACTAAAATCCTCCACATGCCACTTCTTTACTTCATGCCCTCCACCAATTACAGACATTTAAAACTTTGCTATAGTGTCAGTGATTTTGGGGCACAGTGAAAGACACAATATGTATTCATTTACATAACGATATGTTGATTATGGACCTGAGAAGGACTTTTGGGTAAATGGACAACAAATGCAGTGATTCCTCAGTTCTTCCCTCCTCCTCTCCCCATCTACAAACACATGTGCCTGCAAAACAAAGATTATCATGGCTAAGGAAGGAACAAGTTGTGTGAAGCAATATGCCGTATTAAAATATTGGCAGCGATAGGCGGTCCTAGGGAGTGGGGGGAGGCAGGCTGGGCATTTGCCCAGGGCTCCATGCCAGGAGGGGAACCCGCCTCCAGGACTTCTGCTGGCTTTATGGCCCCACTGCTGGCCTCAGGAGGCCAGCAGGATGCCAGAAGAGGCACCAGAGATGGGGCTGAGAGGCCAGTCGGGGGAGGCCTGCAAGGACCCCAGTGAGGTGTACATCACTGCACAGCTTTCTTCGTGGATCATTTTCCAGTGGTAGCAGTGGCTTAACTGAACCACTGAACGCCAACTGTGTTCTGATACGCTGTGGGCCCCATTCCCTATGCCTTGTGTGTCAGACATGGCAGTTTCCTACGCTGTCTTTGGGAAATTGTACTGCTCTAAGATTATGTTCCATGTGGATGAGGGATTGTACGTAATTCCATGAAGGAGGGTGACTGCCCTCCAGAAATGAAGAATTGGGGTGGGGGGTATGATTAGGTTAAAATACACTCAAATTATAACACCTGCAGAGTAATACCACCATCTGGAGAGGCTTGCATATACTGCTTCAGATTGGATTCTCCAGAAACCAACAGAAAAAGAAAGGACTTCTGGGTAAGTAGCCTGAATTTAAACTGACTCAAGGCCTTCTTTCTGATCCAGCAAACAGAGATATCCTTCTGTCCAAGGGGGCCCCACTCCTTCCTTGGAGGGGCTGGAAGGAATTTGGCCTACTAAGGCCCCATAACACTGATGGGTGATCGCTGGTAAGCTTTTAGCACATATTTAGGACCTTTTATTGGTTTTAATATGTTTCTCTGCAATGCTTTCCTTTTAAGCCTAACATGGGTGCCTCTGCTGAATCACAAGGGTGGGCGGGGGCGGGATACAGGTATAGTTGCCCTGAACTGCGACCCCTTGCATTTTTAAAAAAAAGCTATAATTGATATTGATACAATTGTTTTGCACTGGCATTATTAAACAGCTGACCCCAGGATCTAGGGCTTATAATATAGAACTCAATTCTTTAAGAGGTAAAAAGGGTCAGGAAAGTTCCTGTATTCAGAACTAGATGAAAACCTCTTCTTTTTGACCTACTTTCTATAAACTCTTTGCAGACACATGGATACACAACACACACGCAAATGCAGTTGCATCTATGCAAAGAAAATGACTTTTCTTCTTGATGTTAAAGTCTGTGTAAACATTTTTCTTTCCTTTGAATAAATTCCTGATCATGTGGGGGGAAATGCTGACCAGAAGAAACAACAATGAATGTCACTATATTAAAGAACATTTCCTGTAGTATCTATACACCTTCTGAAAGTTTTTACTTCCCAAACAGCAGAATATAAACTTGGCTTTTCTTTAAAATAATTACCTAGCATGACAAGACCTGCTCCTAATTGAATGAAAGCAGTTGATGAGATTGAGTTACCAATGAGATGCAATCTGCTTGGATGATTCCCACCTGCTTAGGAATCAAAAAGCCAGAAGGGGCGAGTTGAAACTAGAAGATTCTTTGGCACTTCTGTGTGTCCTCTCTGTGCTCTCATAGGCACCTTCCATAAATCTGATTAATTCACTTTTAAATTTGCATTCCAAGCACTATTTAGATTGGGCAAATATAATTTGTATGTCACCATCTGTGAAGAAAGATTATTAAACAATAAAGCATTGAGAGACAAACAATGATGATGCATTAAGAGTTCAAAAAATAAGTGCTGCAAAGCCATAAGATTTGTTCGACCCAAGAGTCTTAATTGTTTTAAGGTGCTGACTGTGTTACAGGAGATGAAGTCCAAGAATGAGAAAACATTTACTGATGTTCAAATATGAATTCTAGCTGTTAAGCTAATTATACAATGAATATCAGACTTTAGTTTCTTACCTTCATGCTGTGCAGTTTTAATGCCTTTTTTCAGCCTAGCCCTGTAAATGTATTTCTAGTTTTAGACATAAATATGTGAATGTCTTCTGTTGCAGCCTCTAGTCTTAAAAGGAGGGGACTTGGGTACATTTTAAAAGTACACTTTATGGGCCTGAACCTTTGCCTATTGAAATCAATGACAAAACTTCTGGTGACTTCAGTGAAAGCAGAATAAGATCTTACATGGCCTAAAAAAGTGTTGTCCCACAGATGCATATATATTAAAAGCAGAAGGATTATGTAATTCAACCATACTATTTCTCTTTGAGTGATTGCTTAGAATGATAAAAGTGTGACTAGTGTAATGGAAGCTGTTTTGGGAAATGAGCCCTGTCTTTGTGGAACAGCATACACATTTGGCCCATTTCCAAATTTGTTTGAATCAGATGGGTGTAAATCAAAATTAATTTGATTTCATATGAATGAGGACAGGATGATGGTGGTTTGAATGGGAATTGAGAGGATGTTCCATGCATAAGAGCAACATGACATAGGCAAAAATGTGGAGTGGTGTGGGGGAACAAGAGAAGTCAAGCTGTTGGTGAGGTGGAAGAAGTAGAGTGGAACAGGACAAAAGACAAAATCACATATGTGTACCAGGGTAGAAGGAAAGTGAATTTATCCTTGAAAGGAAGAACAGGTGCTTGAACTTGATACACAACACAAAGGGGAGCAAGTGAAAGCACTGTAGAGAACTTGAAATAATGTGACCAATGGAGAAGGAAGCATTTTGAACAGCTTGTTTTGGAAACGCAGATGTGTTGAAACAAACCTATCTCATGGAATTAGTTCTGAAAATTGAAAGGGTTCCACGTCTAAGCACAGAGGCTATGTCTATACTAGAAAAAGTTAAGTCAACTTAATAAGTTTGACCTTAAGTCGACTTAAAGCTGACCTTATTAAGTCGACTTAACAAAGTGGACTAAGTCGACTTAAAGTTAAGTCGACTTAGTCCACTTTGTTAAATCGACCTAACCGCCCTTAAGTCGACTTAATAAAGTCGACGTAAGGGTTACTCCCCATCCACACCATCCATAAGTCGACTTAAGGAGTCGACTTAAGGCTTAAGTCGACTTAATGGGCGGTTCTTATTAGGGCGACTTAAGCTTTCATTAAGTCGACTTAAGGAATTTCTTAAATTGACTTAATGAAAGTCTGGTGTAGATAGGGAGTAATTTAGGTCGACTTAAGAGTCCTTAAGTCAACCAAAATTCTTAGACAGGGCCGTCCCTTGGGGGGAGCGGGGCGCAGGGTCAATCAGCCTATGTGCAGCCCTCACTCCCCATGCTGGGAGCTGCGGCCGTGGCCCCGGGCGGCAGATCTGCCGCGGCCCTGGGCAGCAGGGAGCTGAGCCTGAGGCTGTGGCCCTGGGCGGCAGGGAGCCGAGGCTGGCCCCAGCTGTGGCTGCGAGCCGGCCCCAGCTGAGGCTGCCACCGCCCCAGCTGCAGCCGGGAACCCACACTGCCGCAGCTGGCACCCCAGCTGGAGACCCGAGGCTGCCCCTGGGAGCCAGTTCTGGCTGAAGCCACGCTGCCGGCAAGGGCTGGGACCCTTCCAGACCGCATGCAGCCATGGCAAGGGGTGTGGGGCAGGCTGCAGCAGGCTGGCCCAGAGGCCAGGCCTTGCACACTTGCCCCGCCCCTGGGCCTGCCTGCTCCGCACTGGGGGCAGGGAGGAGGGCCGGCCCAGGGGCCGGGGAAGTGCTCCTGGCCCACCCCACTGCCTTCAGCTCGCTGCCGTAAGCAGCAGGGAGCAGGGGAAAGTGTGGCTGTGGGGGGGGGGGGCACAGTGTGGGCCCCGCACTGCTCCACTGGGAGTGGGACAGCGTGGGGCCCATGTAGCCATGGGGCCTGGGGCGAACACCCTGTTCGCCCCCTGCAAGAATGGCCCTGAGTGTAGACATACCCAGAGAGATGAGTAGCTGTAGTTGGCTGCAGTGATTAATAGAAACCACGCCCCCTAAATACTAGAATCATGTTTTAACCACAAGACTATCTTTCTCTATGTTGTCAATGAGATATTCTAAAATTTGCAGCTGCAATAGAAAAGTCAATCTATTTTCCTGCCTCATCTGGTCTATTTCATAAAATTTGCAAATCTAAAGTAACCATTATCTCTTTCTTAAGTTCCATTTATTAAGGTAACTTCTTTCATTGGTGTGCTGAAAATGTTGAAATAATCCTGGAATCGATTTTTTTTTTTAAAGCACGTAGAACCACATGTAAAATTTGTAGATACTTTAGGTGTCCTGCCAATGCTGTAACAATTCCTGACTGTGCCTGCAGCAGCAGAATTTGTCAAAATGTCAGCTGAAGCAAGAAGGTTTCCAGTTGTTGGAATTCTATATAAATGTTAAACAGGAGACTGCATGTTAGGCATGCTAAGAATGTGGCACAGATCAAACCCTGGGGATTGTGCTAGTGGTACCTTGAACTCCCGCAGTATGGTGATAGTTTAGCTGTACTGTGGAATACCTATTACTCTGACACCATCTGCTGGCTAAGTAGCAGCCATGGGGCATGCAAGTTCTGGAGTGGTATGAGAGAGCCACAAGGAAAGAGAATTAGGGCTACGAAAAATCACATGCAACAAGGAGAATTTTGCACCTATGTAAAGTACTGTTTATTGTCTTACTCTCCTCACAGACTTTTTCCATGAACACAGGTCATACGTGTCTATTTTTCATACTCTCCAGGAATTATACATCTGAGCCGCTGTATTAAATTTCCATACAGATTAATGTTTCAGTATTTTTATAAACAAGTAACTTCCAATAGGTGCCTTTGAAAGTTACAGTTCATTAAAATCACTGCTATATGATGTCAAATTGACGCAAAGTGAGGTTCAACCACTTATTTGGGTAACTCAGGCCTTGTATACACGAGCACCGTATTCCGCATTAAAAAACATTACTGCGCGTTAACAAGCACACTGTACATACGTGAAACGTTATTGCTGCGCACTAAGCGCCTTGTTGCTGCGCATTCCAACAACCACTCCGACGAGAGTGGTAACACCAGGTGCGTCTCATCTGCTGCGCGTTTGTGCTCGTGTGTAAGCTTACTGCACAACGAGCAGACTCAGGAAATGTCCCATCATTCCCTAGTCGTCCTCTCTGGACTTCCCCCCACCCTCTCTATGGCAGTGACGAAACTGTCTCCGCCTACAGTTGACTCCCTTGTTGCTACTGGCAACAAGGAAGACGCTAGGGAAACGCACTGCACCATGGGAAACATCCGGTTTACCCATGGTGCTTTGTGCTCCTTTCCTTCATCACATGATTGCAAGCAAGTACACAGGGAAATTGGAACACTGGGATATGTGCCCAGAATACAGTGCGATAATGCGCAGCACAGCGAGGAATCCTGTGACGTAGCAAGGAGCGACGTGTGTACAAGCTGCAGCGCAATAAAATCCACGTGAGTCTTACAGCGCAGTTAAGAAGTTGCGCTCTAATTTGATCGTGTAGAATAAGCCTAAGAGTTTCTAGGATCAGCCTCCTAGATAGATAGAAAGTTAATTGATATCCTACTATCTTGCTGTGGCCATCTTGTTAAAGGCCCATTACATTCCCAAACGTTCCTTAGAATTTTAATACATTAATAAGTCCTTAATTACACTTTTCATTGCTATCTACATTTTTTGTTAATTACACGGCAAGGCACATTTGTTCCCTACCAATCGAAGCTCAATACATGCTCTAGTAGTAATTGCTATTTGTTTAATATATGCATAACAAGAGTTATAGCAGTGTATTTGATGCAGAGAGTTAGCTGAAAAATTCTCTTAGTTTAAAGGCATCACTGCACCCCTTTGAGGACAGTGTGTCTTCCATTGACATAAAGATTGTAGTTTCATTTACAGAACAGTCTCTTGGTCAGGGACAAAAAAGGGAACTTCTATCATTCTATAGGTGCCATGGCAATAATGAAGCACCACTTAATGTCCTGCATACTCACTGAAATGTAGGTGAGGAAGTGAACACCTCATAACAATCTAGAACTTATTTTTGTAAATCACTAGGGATTATGCATATGGAGGACTTTCTGGATCAATGGCTTACTATCAGTATTTTTTTGTGTTGGAACTCTGATCAATGAGTGGTACATGAGAGTAAGTAGGAAAATTTAAATAAAAAAAAATTAATCATGTGAAAAGCAGAAGGAAGGGAAATTTGATCCTCATTCCACGGGGAAGTCATTCTTTGCCCCTGATCCTACAAACACATGTTTGACTTTCTGCACTGTGAACACTGAAGCAATGGAGAGCATTCAGCAGGAAGGCTATGTCTACACTGGCAGCTTAAGTCGACTTAAACAAAGCTGCATCCACACTAGGCTTTAATTAAGTCGACTTAAGAAATTCCTTAAGTCGACTTTCTGAAAGCTTAAGTCAATTTACTAAGAACGGCGGGGTAGGTCGACCTAACCCTTCTTTAGATTGAATCGACCTAAGCCCACTGTGGATGTTTAAGTCCACTTGTTAAGTCGACCTAGAGGCAATTAGGTTGACTTAACAAAGTGGACTTAGTCCATGTCCATGGACAGCACTTTGTTAAGTTGACTTAATAAGGTCGATTTTAAGTTGACTTAAAGTCAACTTTATTAAGTCGACTTAACAAAGTCGACCTAACTTTTGTAGTGTAGACATAGCCAAAGTGACTAATGCAGAAGATAAACTTTATAGCAGTATTTTGGACAGACTGAAGATAATTGATATCAATTAGTAGGAGGTTGCTGGATTGAGGAGGAAGATTATTACTGAGATGGGGGAAAAAAGGCTAGATTTGCAGGTTGTGTGGAGAGAAACGAGTTGATTATTCCAAGGTTCTGAGTCTAAGGAATAGTGTGAATGGTGTTGTCCACAGTAATGTAGAAAGACATTGGGAGAGAAAATAGGAAACTTTGACCATGTTGAGCTTGAACTGGCATCAGGCCAGTCTGGATGTGTTTGAGAAATGGTCGTATGTTTTGATCAGTGCCAACAGAAACAGGGTACATTTATGAATCACAACAGAGGTGCCTTTAGACTCAGCAGGGTGTGTGGAGAGGCTATAACATATACAGTACATCACAGCATAATCATGCAAAAGAGGTTTAAAAATAAGAAATAAATATAGTTCTTATTGAATAACTCCCCTGTTAACTTAATGGAAAAAAAATTATTTAAAAATAACATAATATAATCTAGCAATAAACATTAAAAGTACCAGGACAGATAACATATCTAACAAGTTTATACAGCAACAGAAACATTCACAAGTAGCTTGTAAATACCCTGAGGAGGTAAGGGATTTTAGCTTAACTTGAATGACTATGAACTCTCCCCCATCCTTTTATAGAGCTTTAGACATGGCAATTTTTCTGTCAGACATAATTGGTTCAGGAACATTTAATGTAATCTCGAAAACAAATTGGGGATAGGATAAGGGTATTATCATTAGTCCAAAAACATCTGTTTGGATGTATCCCTGCCAACAAACCTCAGATGCTTTTTTACTTATCTGCTAGAAACTAGTTATGCTGGATGAAATTTTGAAATACACCTACAGGATTTGAGTACTCAAACCTCACTGAAAGGAAGAGATTTTGATGCATAATTCCCCTTAGGGGGCTTTGAAAAATCGCATCTTCTCTACGTACCATTTTGTTAGACAGCATTTTGACATACTGAACCAATGTTAGAGCAGCCATGCAAGTCTTGCTGCTTAAACAGAGAGTTAAGACAGGCATTCTTTTTAAAACAGGTGAGGAGATAAATGTATTTGGCCTCCAGATCAGTAAATTCCTTACATGCTAAGACAAGTAAGCTGAATAAAACCTTAGCTGGAAATTGGTTTAGTAAGGTACAGATTTTGTGTAGATTGTTTTCCCCCCTCATCAGCATTTAAAATAAAATTCCATTTTAAGCTAGTTTGATTCTATTTATTTCTATTCAGTCATATCTGTGAGACATTTATACCAGACTCATCTAGCCAGTAGTTACAGTCTCTTTAGAACAATTCTTGTCAATTTCTATTCATCGGAGCAATGACCTGAGTGGAATCTGACATCGAGCTGTGTGCCTTCTCTTAAACTCTGTACACTGTAATTTAGACCAGACGGAGATTCTATCAATCTGATTTATGGAAACATATCCCTTTTCCTCCAGGGAAACTTGCAAATACGCCACAGGAAGACGGTGGTTGGAGTATCATTAGCAGGATTTCTTCTGCTCTGGAGTTGATAAAAGGCTTGTAGCTCAGCAGGGAAGACTTAACTTTCCTTCAGATTTTTTAAACCAGTGTAATATGTAGATATCAGACGTTTGATAGCTGGGGAAAAAAGAGGAAGATAGACAGAAATGAAGAAGAGAAGGTCACATTTAAGGAGGGTTTGGTATGTAAATTGAAGGTAGATTGGGCAGAGCAAAAGGGCTTGATGCAAAGGAAGTGCTCGAAGAGTTACAGGAATGTTCTATCAAGCAGCTTTGTATTTGAATTACAGTAGCACAGCTTTAACACTGTACAAATAGGTAGTAAGAGAATCTCAAGTTCAAAGAGCTTAAAAATCGAGAGAGACAAAACGTGGGAGGGGAAACAGAGGCACAAAGTGACTTGTTCAAGGTCGTACAGTAAGTCATTAGCAGATTCAATAACAAAATCCAGGTCTCAGTGTCAGCTCTACTGGACCAGAGTGGCTCTCCCTTTTGTAGGCCTGGACTCAAAGCATTCCTTTAGAAAACATATGAACATTCCCCTGTTTGCCTTGCAAAAACTCAAGTCAAACCACCTGAAACTGCTTGTCTTGTGATTGCTAAGACTGCATCATACAAAGGTATATCATATATTAAAACCTTACTTCATATTTGGTAATGAAACATTAAAACAGCATAGATTTTCAAATTTGAAACATTTCCTAGACGGCTTGTAGGTGTATTAAGGGTATTTAAGACAGCTGTTAATTTTATCAGCAATAAACAGTAAGTGTCAAATATTTCCCCACAGAGTGCTTTTATGCACTGCAGACTGTGGCTATTCATGTATGTTTTCCAAAGAATTGTGAAGCAAGAGTCTTATGAACCCTTTGGAGATTCAAACCCTGCTTATCATAATTACATTACCGCACCTCCTTATTACCTAAGAAGCCAGCAGTGGTTTTTAATTTAAATATTAGGTTACTTTCTGGCTTTCAAAATGATAAGTTGTAATTTGTTTTCTTTTCTTTCTTTTTTTTTTTTTTAAATGAAGCCTAGAATCTAGCGGTTGAATAATTAGATGAGCAGATGTAAATTAAAGGTTTAAAGGATCCTCTTATGGAAATTCTCCCCCCTGGACTATTGTAATGCCATTATTTATCACTGCATGTTTCCTGTCCTTCCGCCTGTCGATGTGTATCTTGTTCAAACAGGGGCAGCAACAGTGCTTCCTACCGTTTCACACTGCAGAGAGGAACAAGAGAGGAACTGAAGTCATCATGTACAGGTGACTTCATACACTGCCTGCACCTCAAGAGAAGCCCACATGCATGAACACTGCACAACTGGGGCTTTGTAGGATTTCCAAGGGTATCGTTCCAGAAAGGGGAAGATTGTTATGTGCTTTTGGCCAGTACTCTTCTCAATTTGAAATAGGGTTGTATCTCGGCCTAGCGACTTTCCTCATTGCTGAATATTTATCTTGTACAATTACTCACTATGTTTCATCATTAAATTTCCTTTGATTTCTACCATGTATGTAGAGCCCTGCAGATCCGCGGATATCCACGTCTTATCCGCTGATAGCCGCATCTGCGGGTGCAAATGTGGATATCCGCTGATAGCCGCATCTGCGGGTGCAAATGCGGATATCCGCAGACCCGTTGCTGCGGATTGCAGCTTGGGTATGGATTCTGTAGGTGCCATGGCAATAATGAAGCACCACCTAATGTCCTGCATACTCACTGAAATGTAGGTGAGGAAGTGAACACCTCAGAATGACCTAGAACTTATCTTTGTAAATCACTAGGGATTATGCATATGGAAGACTTTCTGGATCAATGGCTTACTATCAGTATTTTCTGTGTTGGAACTCTGATCAATGAGTGGTACATGAGAGTAAGTAGCAAAATTTAAATAAAAAAGAATTAATCATGTGAAAAGCAGAAGGATGGGAAATTTGATCCTCATTCCACAGGGAAGTCATTCTTTGCCCCTGATCCTACAAACACGTGTTTGACTTTCTGCACTGTGAATACTGACGCAGGCAGGAACACAAAACAGAAGCACAGGGTAATGACGAGGAGTCGAGCAGAGTGGAGCGGAGCTGCTGCAAGGTGGAGGGTGGGGCAGTTGCAGATACCCACAAACAGGGCCGTCCCGAAGGGGGCGTGGGGCCCAGGATCAATTGGCCTGGAGGCCCCAACCCCACCCCATGCTGGAGGAGGGGGAAAGGGCAGACTCTGCCGCCAAGGCCCTGCCACCAGCGGGAGCCGGCCCTGGACACAGGCCTGAGGCTGCCACCAGGAACTGGCCCTGGGGGTGCTGGCCGTGGCCGGGGACCCCAGCAGCCCCTCGCCCCACCCCCAGAGCAGAGCGCGGCCTCGGGTCCCTTGAGACCGCCCCAGCTGGGACCCCATGCTGCTGGCGCGGGGCCAAGAAGCTGGTCCTGAGGCTGCCGCTGGGATCTGGCCAGCCAAGGCCCTGCCACCGGCTGGGACCTGCCGACCAGGTGAGGCAGACCGTCCGTCCGAGAGGCTGGGCCCCTCTCAACTGCCCGCCCCTGGGCTGGCCTGCTCCACCCTGGGGGCGGGGCAGGCTGGCCCAGGGCCAGAGGCTGGGGGAAGCCTCCTGCCTTACCCCACCCCTCAGCCTTTGGCAGGGAGGGCAGGGCAAAGCATGGCCGTGGGGGGGAGTGGGGAGCTGCAGCATGTGTAGAATGTGGCCCATTTTTAATTTATTGGAAGTCTATGCCAGCTAGATGAGGGTCTACATATGTGAACATACATACACACAGTGAAATTCTGCCCCCTTGATGCCATGAGGTGGAGGGGCAGGATTTCATTCATGCACTTGAAATGTTATTAAATCCCTCTACCTTCCTCCACTCTGCCAGTGCACTATGCTACTAGTGCTGCGAATTGCAGTGATAACCTCCTGGGACGCTCAGGATGCAGAATCTAATTTCTGAATTTTAAAAGGAATTCCTCCTTCTAATTCTTGATATCGCCATGCATAAACGCCCAATTGTTTTTTTTTTTTTTTGTTGCTTTAAAAAAAAATGAAGGTGAATGTGAAAAAAAAAATTAGTGTCTCTTAACTCAGTTATTGATTGTTTATTAAAAAGCTTTGACCCCTGGGGGAGAAAGAGGAAAAACATCTATGGAAAGCAGCCAACTATTTAGAGTACACTTCTGCCATCAGCCAACATCCAGTACTATTTTCCAAGGCCATAATTTAATGGCCACTATCTGTCACCAGACAACTATGAGCGCTTTCCTGGGATGTTAACCCTGCCTCTTGCATACCTTTTCTTTACTTAAGGTTACTTTTAGTAGATACATTTAATAAACTAATACAGTAATAAATAAAATCCTGATCCATGCATGTTGTGGGGTTGGTTTTTCAGAAGAGCTCAGCACCCATCTTTGGGATCCCAGTCTCAAAAACACTTAGCTCCCATTTAGACACCAAAATAAGTGATCCGCTTTTCAAATGATATTTTTAAAATATCTGGCCATATGACAAAAAATAAAAAAATAAAAAGCACTAATACCAGATGTAAATCCAGTCAGAATTGTACGCCTCAGTCTATAATGGCTTAATCTAAAGCCTACTGAGGCCAACAGAGGTTGTTCCCTTACGTCAGTTGTTTTGAATTAGGCCCTTTGGGTACGTATACACTGGAGGCTCTGTTAAGTCAACTTAGCGAGCCTGCACCAAAAACTCCAGTCGCCTGCCAGCATCCACACTGACAGATGCTAGATCGATGGCGAAGTGGTGCGTTCTGGGTAGCTGTCCTACATTGCACCGGGGCCTGGAGGCCAATTAGGTCGACTTAAGGACATTCCCTGACTACACTGGCTTAATTTGACTTAAAAAGGTCAACTTAAGCGTTAAAGTGTTATTAAGTCGACTTAATAAGCATCCAGTGTGGACGCAGCAGTCTGTAGGTCAACGTAAGCGTCCTGTTGGTGCCCCTGGCTGTGTCTGGGGTTGTGCACGGGGTAACTCGGGGGGTGGAAGGCCACAGTGTCGATGAAACCCCTTCGCTCCAGACTCGGCCACAGCTGGGACATAACAATCCAAACAACAACCCTATATAAGGCTGTTCCCCGGTTGCAGGAACTGATAGCCTGTTCCCCATAACAGAATAAAAGGACCAGTCTAAGCCAGTCTTAGCTTGCAGCAACTCACATAGAAACCCTGAAAAGAGGAAGGCGGGGAAGTGCCACATACACCAAGGCCAAAGCTCCCCGTAAACAACCCACATATATAAGGGCCACCGCAACTGGGTGGGGGTGCGCATGATTTGAGATGTGCTTGTCTCCGTGTGCTTGCTTGCGATCTCAAATAAACTTTAGAGTGCTTCTCCGCCCTGGTGTCGTTATTGGTGCTGCGCACTCCGGGCAACAAACCCACTGTTGCTAGCCCCTGCCCGTCTTCGGGCGTCCACCTGCAACAATCCTTAAGGCAACCTAGGGCCCCAGTGTAGATGTACTCTTAGAGTCTGATTATGCACACATGGATGTGAAAGACAAAAAAATCTCACTGCCTTCCATGGAAGGCGGATCTATCTCTAATATTTTCAATCAAAGGGAGTAGAGACCGTGTTGAAGATCATAGTTTCTATGATCTAAAGATGAAGTGATTTCAGTTCTTTATTTCATTTTAAATTGAAGAACATTGATAATATTATGCAATATTATAACTTTAAATATTGTTGCAAGTTTTGCATCAATAACAATTGTACAATAAGCCTTTAAGAGATCATTCCTGTAATGGAGAAAATAAATGATGCACACATGTATTTTGGTCCCGTTCATAATCTCAATAATGATTTTAATTCCATCTGGAGAGCTTCAACTTTACAGAAATAAAAGCAAAGAGCTGGATTTTAGAACTCAAGTTTACACCATGTAAATGTAATTTACTCTCATTTCAACATAATTATTACTACAATTAACTTTGCTGCACTGCAACATTAGACATATTAATTACACAGTTTAGAACCCAATTAACTTCTACGCCATGCTCACTTAAGGGCCTTATCCAAAGCCCTTTGACTTCTATGGGACCCTTTCAAAGTGCTTTGGATTAGGTCCTAAATGGCCTAGTAACGTGTTTATTCTTTCAAAGTGTGGACCTCTTCCTTCTAGTAGACTTTTCAAAATATTTTCAGTTCGCTAGGTCTCACTCCTATTTAGGCCTCCTGCAAATGAACCCATGAAAAAGTAACTTGAGCAAGTGTCATATCTTAGATATCAGTATTATATGCATAAGATGCTCCAAAGCTAATAAAAGGCTTCAAATGTGCAGTTCTCATTAATTGCAGGGCCAGATTATCAAAGGGGCTTAAACCCCAGATCCCAGCCAAAAGGGGGCCCTGGGTTCCAGCCCCATAAATCACTATGATAACCCACAGACTCCTGCCCTGCTTCGCACCAATAAGTCACGTGGCTGTCCTCCTGCCCTGCCAGTGCTGTGGGGAGGAAAGGCGGGCCTTGGAGCCAGAGGGATGGGGCACTGCATTCTCCCCCTTACCCATGGGCCCGCTGGGAGTTACATCAGGGCCTGCCACACCATGTGGTAGCTGCCAGCCCCCCTCCCGCTCCCCCCCCCCCAGCAGACCAGCCACAGTGGGATGGGGGCAGGCGTGACCTCGGGCCTCAGGGCCCCCTGCAAAGGGGGGGCAGCCTTGGGGCCCCAGGATTGGGGGGGGGGGCTGAAATGGGGGGTGAGCGGCCTGGGGCCCCCGGGCCAGTTAATCCGGCCCTGTTAATTGCACAGTGGCTTTGAAAACTGCAGCCATAATGTAGGGGCAGGAGGAATTTGTATTCCTTCACCATATAGAATGGTGGAGATATCGCTGGCTATGTCTACGCTGGGGAATTTAGATTGATTTAAATAAGTCGACTTTAATAAGTCGACTTTAAGTCGGCCTTATTAAGTCAATTTAGAGAGTCCACACAGGACGCCTAACTCGACTTAAAGTGGGCCTCACTAACTCTATTTAGCGAGTCTACACTAGACTCTCTAAGTTGACTAGTTCGGTCCGGGGAGCGCCAGCCCTGCACGGGGCTGGCTCTCCCCAGGGCAGCAAGCCCCTGAGCTGTCCGAGGGTGGGGAAGGAAACATGGAGCTCCCTTCTGCCCCGGACCACTCAGCTCCCTTCTGCTCGGGACTTCTCAGGTCCCGGGCAGAAGGGAACCCTTTAGCCGGGACCACTCGGGTCCTGGGGAGAACTTGGGACCCCAGTGGTCCCAGCCAGGAGGAAGAGCGGGAGAACAGCACTCCAGCTGCTGTCTGCTGAGCAGCTGGAGCGTGAGCGCTCAGCAGACAGCAGCTGGAGCAGGGATCCTGGGGAGAAGGGACCGCGGGGCTGCTTTCTCGCCAGGACCACTCAAGTCCCTGCAAGAAGGAAGCCCTGTGGTCCCGGCAAGAAGGCAACCCCGTGCTCCAGCTGCCGGCTGCCGAGCAGCTGGAGCGCGGGTCTCGGGGAGAAGGGATCCCCACCCTGCCTCCTATCCGGGACCCTGTGGTCCTGACCAGGAGGGAGAGTGAGATACCCAGGCTCCAGCTGCTCAGTAGCCAGCAGCTGGAGCATGGGGCTTCCTTCTCTCCAGGTCTCGGGGAGAAGGGAGAGCCACGCTCCTTCCTAGCCGGGACCCTGCGGTCCCGACCAGGAAGGAGAGCGGGAGACCCGCACTCCAGCTCGGCAGCTGGAGTGCGGGTCTCCTGCACTCCCTCCTGGCCGCAACCACTCGGTCTGGGGCGAGCCCCATGCTCCCTACTAGCCGGGACCGAGCTCCAGCTCCTGAGAAGAGAAGCCTCCGGCTGTTTGGGGAGGCCTGGGAGCTTCCCTAAACAGCTGGAGTGCTGGCAGCCGTTTAGGGAGGCCCTGGGGCTTCCCTAAACAGCTGGAACACCGGAAGCTGTTTAGGGAGGCCTGGGGGCTTCGCTAAACAGCTGGAGTGCTGCACGAGCAATTGCCGGTGCTCCAGCTGTTTAAGGAAGCCCCCGGGTCTCCCCAAACAGCTGAATTGCCAGCAAGGCTGTGCTCCAGTTCCTGGGAAGCCTCCGGAGGCTTCCCAGGAGCTGGAGCTTGGTCCCGATTAGGTGGGAGTGCGGGGCTCCCTCCTAGCTGGGACCAAACGGTCCTGCCCCAAGGGAGCCCCGCGCTCCCTACTAGCCGGACTGAGCACCCAAATTTAGGGCACCCCAAATTTAGTTGACATTTTTGCTAGGTCTATATTGTGCACAGCTTTGTATTGATAATATTGCCCGCATTCCTGGGTGTTAGCTACATTTAACTGCCTCTACTGCACCATCAGTGTAATATTGAAAACATCACTCTAATGACTAGGTAATCCCAAGAAAGGAGTTGGCTAATAAATATCTGGAAATTCCTTGGACTTTTTCTCAAGTGGACATAGGAACACTATTAGTTCTCTCTCTTCCGAGCAAGGGATTGAGAGAATTGTCACTCGATAGTATCTGTGATTTGCTTGATCATTTGCTAAACCATGGGTATCAAACGCATCACTGAAACTTTTTCATACAAAAGGGCCACCAGTTTTTTTAATTAAAAATCAATTAATTGAATTCAAAGTGATTGTAAATAGAATTAATTAATTGGGTTTAATTAATTGAATTTGAACAGATTTTTAGTTTTTAATTAAATTTTTAAAGTTTTTTTTGAATGAAAGAAAGCCCAGAGGGGAGGCGCGCAGCCACAGCCCATCTCCCAGCTGCATGCTGGGAGCGGGCAGGCAGAGGCCCCCCTGGAGCTCCCACAGGAACACAAAGCCCCCATGAACCCTCTCCATACCCCCAGGCCGCCCTCCTTTGAGCCTCCCGCACCTGAGCCTTGTCCCAGACCTGGAGCTCTTTGGTGAGTGGTGCGGATCCTGGCTGGCAGTTGGCTCCTCCCCAGCAATAGCTGATGATGTTTGGGGGTGGGGGAGGCGATGCAGTGTGCGCAGATTGCCCAGGAAGCACTGCTGATGCCGAGCTCAGCTTGGTTGGTGGCAGAACCCTGGGCGGGAGGAAGGGGGCTGCAGCCCGGCTGCCGGCTCCCAGCCAGCGGCAGAGTTTGGCACTTGAAAAGCCCCAGAGGCCACCTTTGGCCCATGGGCCAGGGGTTGGGAGCCTCTGGATTCCAGGTCTCATCGCGCGACCCAGGAGGTAACTCCACAGGCCATGTGTTTGAGATCCCTATGCTAAACGTCAGAACATATTCTTTAACTCAAGCTGCAAGGCTTGGATTTTTATTATTGTTGTTACTTCTTCTTACTTTTTAATTGCTCCTCTTCCCACCTCCCCTCATAAAAAAGGCAGAATATGTTTTGTTTAAATTTGGTTCATTCATGTTTGGAACTGTTCTGCAATGCTCCCACCTTTGGTACGCTATCATGTTGGTTTTTTTGTGACCTGCTTGAGAACACGTTCCTAACGTAGAGGATTCCTATTCCTCTCTTCTTACTGACTTCCCTACTCTTACTAACTTTCCCTTTCCTGTCAATTCATCACCTTATACTTAGCACAACTAACTAAAATAAAAATAAAGCCATCACCACCAAAGCTTGTGTAACCTTTGGGTGGGCTAAATTCATTTAGTCGCCCTTCTCCAGTGCCCCACAGAAATCAATCCCAATCCCTATGGGGAAAGCAGCTGGAGACCCAGGATCCAGTCTGTACAGGACTCACGGCGAAGCTTGCTCAGAGCTACACTCACACATTAAAATACTACTAAAAACAAACGTAACAATGAACTTTATTAACTACTAACTAAATGAACCTTATCCTAAGAAAACAAACTACAATTAACCAAGAACAATCCCTTGCATGAAAGATACCCAAGAGTCCCAAAGTCTGTGTGGAGTTCACCCAACTCTCAGCTACAGTCTCTGTTCCAGTGTGGAAGCTTGAGTGGCAAGAAATAGCTGTCCTCTTCTTTCTTTGCTGGGATCCTCTGTAGCATTACATGCAGGCTTTCTCTTCTCCTCTGCAACCAGCCCTCAGTCCCATATGCATGTCTGCAAGGTCTGTCACAAATGACTCCTTTACATGGAGAAAACATCTTGTTCACTCCTGGCTCAGCTCCTCTCCAGAACACTGAGCACATGGTCCCCCCTCAAGGAAGCTCCTGCCTGCTGTCTGCTCAGGCTGCTGCTCTCCAGTCATCTGACTGACAACCTCACATCACACCAGCAGGGTACACTGTGGAGCATGCTCAAATTGCTACCACTCCCTGCTTCTGGAAGTTTCCAGTTGTGGGTCGCTAATCTGCCCAACAACAGTAACCCACCCTCAGCAGGTCTCTCAGAGATAGCCTTTTCAGGCATATGGGTTACACTTGCAACTGTGTGCCCTCTCGTCACCATGTTCATTTTCTTGGGTGTTATAACCCTGTCCCAAGCCTTCATCCATTTGTCCCTGTTATACTGCAGGCCCTCCATAGCAGGGATGGCATCTTTCTCAGTTTGTATTTCACTCATCACAATGGAAGCCTGGTTCCAGTAGAGGGCTGCAGGCTCCATCACACTATCACTGCTTTTTAATAGAATTATTCTATTATTTCATTAATTATTTCTGTCCATATATTGCTTTGAAACCTTTTAACAGAATGTAAATGAAACTCATTATTCACGTATCCCATTTGCATCACCTGCTTAGTAAGAATGTTACATTGCTTTCTAGGTGTCAGGTAGTACAACACAATGCAAAGTATTCGATAGAGAAATAGAAAAAAAAATCAAACAAAATAAAACTGATTAACTCTTATGGCCTTTCAATGCAAAGTATTCGATAGAGAAATAGAAAAAAAAATCAAACAAAATAAAACTGATTAACTCTTATGGCCTTGGTGGAAATGGTTAGTGAATTAAAATCAACAGGACTTCCTGCTAAAATACTTCTAGCCAAACTACCTACATATTACCATACTTCATAGCAGAATGGAACAGAGATTGAGAAGGCATTTCCAACTTTTTTTTTATATTGCAAAACAACATTTAAAAAGATCACTTAAGTATTAGCTGTTTTCTTTTACCCTTGAACAGGAGGTTGGTAGAAGAGCGTCTGAATTAAGTCTGACCTTTGTCACTCAACCAATTAGAATCACGTCTACCTACAGCAACATAATATCAGAAACCTGTAATAAATTAGATCCAGCTAATGAAGTGTCCCATTTCATTTCACAATGTAACAAGCTACATGAGTAATTAATTTATATTATAGCACATAATAAAGATAAGTTAAAATTAATTTTTTTGTCTGAGTTTTAAAACTAGGTCTAATAACTGCAGTGTATGATAATTCACCTGGTTTGGATAAGTAGAATTTAATGTTATCCATTTAATAAATAATTATAGTTAGGTTTCATGTTCATAATTGCTTAATTAAGAATGTGACAAATATATGCAGAGGATCTTCACCAACTCTTCTCTGTGCTTCTAATTAATTGTTGATGGATCTCGTGTTTCAAATTAAAGCTTCAATTTAAACGCTGGGGATAGAGCAGGGATAGGCACATGGTTTGATGAGGCCTCCACTGCAACATTGCTATATTAAGTAGAGGGCCAAAATCTTCTGATTTTTGAAGACTGTAGTAGAGATGAGCTTACTTGGACCCACTGAAGTCAACAGGTTTAATAAAGTTAAGCATGTGCATAAGTGTTTGCAGGATCAGGCCTTAGAGAAGTCAGGATATCCTGGTCAGGGTTGGTACAATGGTTATGTTACCATTAGTCTACTAAATACATCCTCCAACCACCAGATATACAAACTGACACATAAGACAGGGCCATCTGTGTAAAATATTGCTCAGTCTCATATTATGCAGCACTTTCTTTTGGGCTGTGTCATAAGATGGTGAATTATCTGAGAAACAGTTGTAGCATTCAGTTCTGTGAATCCTTACACCTACACTTCTCTTTTTACACTGTATAATCTCATTGAAATTACTACATCATACTCCACCAAGTTAAGGGCAAGCATAAGGCCTATTTGTGCAATTGAAGCTTCATTTTCTGATGAAGAATGGGGAAAAGGTAATTGTGTTCTGGATCGATACTCGACAGGGTAGGTTCAAAGCTCAAATCAGTTCATTTATAGTAGTGTAGGACAATACTGTGGTGTGCTTCTGGAATTGAGGATTCTCCTACTAGTGATGAGGTAAGAGAGTAGTCAGTATGTTGGATTCAGATTTAGGGCTCAGTCCTGTAAATTGCTGATAGTGTTTAACTCCCGCTAACTTCAGTGAGAGTTGAGGGTGCTCAGCATATTCCAGGATTGAGCCATTAGTTCGCCCATGGATTATGATCTTGAAGCATATGGTATTATCATGCTCATGGTGCCAGGAGGAAAAAAGAAATGCAGTAATATAAAATGAAATAAAACCTCAATCCCAAGTGACCCAAATTAAAAGGACGAGTCTACTATTTTAAAAGATTTTTGGGGGTATTTAATTTTTTTGATTCTGTTCTCCTTATTTGTTCTTCCTCAGGTGTTCTACTTTTCCTTTTTTCGTTAGCTTGATGCAGTACTTTTGACTGAGGTTTCTCACAAATCTTCATGAGCAAAACTCAAAAGAGGCTCATGGTCTGCCTCAGTTTTGGGGTTCTCATCCTGAAGCACATGGGGCCTGATTTTCAGAGGTGCTGAGCAATCATGTCTCTATTTAAAGTCAACTTGAGCTGTAGTTCCTCAGTATCTTGAAAATCAGGCCACAAATCTTTGAAGTTTAGAGACCCCCATAATTACTAATCACTGATGCTTCACGTTCAGGAAGATGGGTGCTGTCTAAAATTGGAAAGCTGAACAACAACAAAATATCAAAATATTCAAAATATCTTGATTTAAGTCATCTAGCTATCCGTTCACTTGGGTAGCTGCTGCTTCTTTCTCTCTTTCCTCCTCTCCTTTCCCACTTGTGTCTGGTTTTAATAAAACAGGAAATAACATAGAACTTCTGTTTGAAATGCCCTAGTTTTTGTGTGCTGGGTAAGCACAGAATTTTTTATTTGATACATCATTTATGACTTGCTGCAACTTTTTCATAATGTCAGTCTACATCCCATGTCAGAAAGACATAGGGCTGGATTCTGACCTGGTGTAAATCAACATGACTCCATGGAAGTCATCAGAGTTGCACTGATTTATAGCAGCTAAGGATCCAGCCAAAAGTCAGTAAGAATGAAAAATGTTTTCCCATTGTTTTTTTCCCCTGCATATTTTTAAGGACTGCTGCACAGACACCATGAGCACTGATTCCATTCCACTTTATAATGCCAAGCTACCTGAGCTATTGGATACCAACATAATCTGTGCCAATGTAACCACATTTAGAAGCTGAATTCTTTTCATAAGTTATCTGTGTTCTTCTGTACTTCACTGAGGTCTTGTCTCCCTAGTATGCTCCTGCAGAATGGCAATCTCATAATAAGGCTCCATCTCAATATACGTCAAACCTAACAGGCAAAGAAAAAGAAAACATTAGAACATTAACTATCATTTCTATGGTTCCTACTCTTGAGAAGTACATTTTCATAACTTTCGGTGACCTCACTGGGGAGGCACACGTTTATGTCGCCCACATGCTGCTTTGAAAACTTTTCCTTTAGTGTATTAGAAGCTCAGCAACTTATTTCTAGGATTCAGTTTGACTGGTGACTGAGAAGCTACTATTATTTCTGCTATTGATGCTCCGTGTACGAACAATACATCAGGAGAAAAAAAAAGTTACACTTCAGTTAGAAAATATTAAATACATCTGTATTAATTTGTATTTGATAGGTAGGGACACATTTTTCCAGGGGTCTCTGGAGATACTAGGTTTGATTTTGAAAGATAATCTCGAATTTTGTGGATACAGTTTTGTAGCAATAATTAATTGTATCCACAAAATTGCAGGGGCAAATGTTAACATTTATATAAAAGAGATAGGGTAAAACATGTGACTGTTTTCTCTTCCTTTTTTTTCCCTCTCATATTACCATGTCTTAGTGGCATGATCTTACAATAGAAAAGTAGCCCAAGTGGGCATTAGGGTAAGGGCTTTCTTACATGGCTCTACCCCTCCCTGGAATCCTTGTTGCCAAGTATCTTTCTTCTACCCATTCTTCTGTGGATTCTGTGCTATGTTTTCTGGCCAACGCTCAGCCATTCATTGGCTATGTCTACACTTACTAAAATGAGTTTGAATTAGTTCGTTCTAGAAAAAATTAGCATTCATGGCACTTGCTTAGTTCGAATTAGTGTTCTCCATTGATTTCAATGGGCCAGTTAGTTCGAACTAAGAAATTAGTTCGAACTAACATGGCCACATTGGTTAATTTGAACTAACTAGTTCGAATTAACCCTTACTTCTAATACCCTATTCAAAGTTATTAGTTCAAATTAAGGAAGCCCTTAATTCGAACTAATTAAAGCTTAGTGTAGTCATGGCTTTAGTTAGTTCGAATTAATTCAAACTAATTTGCCAGTGTAGACATAGCCATTCACTGCCTGGTTCCAATCTCAACAACTAATCTCACTGATTTAATCTTTAGCTGTATTCCTGCCCAGTACGAAAGTTTAACACCAGAAGGGACCACCAGATCATCTATTCTGACCTGTATATGACAGGCCACAAATACCACCCAGCACGCACAAACTGTACCCCAACAGCTGAAATTAGATCAAAGCAGTATAGCATACAGGAGACTAACTATTATGTTCCACAAGCAGAGAATATGAGGGACTGAGATGTACAAATGCTTGAGACCCCTGTAGTGGCAGTGGAATGAGCTGGACCAGCTCATTCCACTGCCACAGTTGCTAATCTCCCTTTCTCAACCATTCTATCACCCTTTGACCCATTTACTGAACCTCTATAACAGTTCCTGGAGCTTGGAGCTGTTGGAAGCTATTGCTGTTGAATCTCTGTTCAAAGGGAGTAGCCGCTATCAGCTGTCCCTGGGAAAGTACAGCTAGAATTCTGTCCCCATGTGGCACTGCTAAATGCAAGATGGGAGCCATTGGGGACCAAGAGTAAAATTCAGGTTTCATTAAATGGCATAACTCCCATTGACTTCAACAGGGCCAGGATTTTCACCCCTAATGCCCCATTAATCTGATTCCATGGGTGTGGCTATAGATGACCCAGTCATCCCACTCAGCTCAGTCGCCTGGTGCTCATGGTAGCTGTGCATATTTAAGAGTTGACCAGGGTCTTAAACTTAAAAGGTTCTAGTCTCGTGTGCCTTTGTGGACTCCCCAAAGCCCCCATAGTTTCATATTGTCGCATGCATTGGGTGTAGCACTCAAGACTTCCCCCACCTGTGATATCCTAGAGTTTGTCTGAACTCTCACACACCCAGCTAGGATGTAGGCACCAACCACAGTTACCTTTCTACCCTTCATTGCCACAGCCTGTGGTACTGGAATTGCCAGCCCCCCCCCCCCCTTGTTTCCTTGCTCACTTCTCCCCCTGCTGGACAGACAGTAAAATAGAGCAAATGGGGAGTGGAAGAGTTGTTGGTAACTTGCACTAGTTGTTTCAGTACTGATGGGAAAGTCAGAGGAAAGAAGGGCGTAGAGGGGAATAGGAAGAAAGGAAGTGGAACTGGATGGAAGGAAGCAGAATTATGGGAGAGGATTGATACTACCATTTTTACCATTTTTATCCCTGCTAAACACAAGGAGCTCATCAAAACATTACAGCAAGAAACAATGTTTTGTAAAGCTTGGAACAATGCTATAGGAACAAAGCTTTTGAAATATATTGAGCAGAACTTAGCAGCTCAGGAGTCCTTTCCTAAAAGCAGTGGGACCTCTTCCTCACTTAGAATGCTTGTTAAACAAATATATGTATTGACATGTTAATGAGAAATTTCCCCTTGGAATAGATGCTTCACTCTACAGGAAATAAAATACCTTATATTTTTGTAAAGTACAGGAGCCATAGCTCTCTGGGCAGGAGGATTTGGGAAAGCCAAAGCAGAGATGATTAAAGTGACAATACAAATAATAACTACTGGCCAGCAAAGGAAACACAGAGGGAAAGAAGATTACAGTCACAATTGACATTTGCACTGCATAGTCACACACAGTTTAGAATCATTCACAATCATCTTCTGGACTCCATGTGATCAGTTCTTCACACGGTACTCAAAGAATAGGGTCTTACCCTCATGTGCTTCCTGAACAGAAGTCCCTCCAGAGAATGACAATCCTCAAACTGCAACGTATCGCTGGGATCTTTTAGCACTTTACAAAAAAGGATTCATTAAGCACTTTCAGCAAGTCTGTGAGGTGGGTAAGTTACATGTATTTATAAGTAGGAAAAATGAGGCACAGACTGGTTACCTGACCAGTGACACTGAGTTAGTGTCAGAGCTGGAACTATAACTCAGAAATTGTGGCACCCTCATGCCTGGCTTACCCAATAAGCTCATCTCTTTTCCATATACAGTGCCAAGTTCTGCTGTCTCACACCAAAGGGACTGCAGAGATGTGATGTGAAGCAAAAATTGGCTCAGTGTCTTCGAGCTTTGGTGACGACCTACAGCCTCAAAACACTTTCCCCTGCTCTCCCTTATGATTCAATCCCCACTGCCTTTATAATAGAGCAATAAGACAGATGTGCTGAAAGCTGATCAGATACACTTTGATGCAATCCTGGGCATTTATCTAGAGAAAATTTTTTATAGTATGCTAACATCCTATCCAGATTTTTAAAAAGTGGGAGCATGTCATCAGTTTAGTTATAAAAATTTTGCTATTGCAGTAACTAAATTAGAAATTAGATTAGAGGGGAATAGTCGTCGAATGGTTTTAGGATATTAGTAACAGTATGTCCTGATCCACTCCATTCTTCCCACTTGCACAAGATACATAATCTCTGTCTTCCACTTTCCTGTCAGCAAAATAGGTAATCACACTTCCCTATCTCATAGGGGTGTTGTGGGGATAAATATATGAACGGTCAGGAAGTGCTCAGTTAAGGGAGTAATGGGGGCATATAAGTACCTAAAGTAGATCGAAAGATATATTACCCCCTTCTTAGTGTCCCTATCATCAAAGATAAATGGTTTCCTCCATCTTTCAGCCCCGCCACCCATAAGTGATAATCATACATGAATTAATGCAAGTAATATTCTGTCACTTGTGTGAAGCATGTGAGATCACCTGATGAGCTTAGGTGTCAGGAATCCAATAAGAACCAACAAAAGAAAAATGAACTATTAAACAGAAAAGCGTCTGTTCATAACAAATACTTGGGTGTCAGGTTAATTCTGTGTTTCAGCTCAGCAATCAGAAAAGCAAAATGCTCACAGATCTGTATCTATCAGATATTACAAATGGAAAATGCCTGTCTTTGCCATTTACAGACAAACTGTCAAGCAATGTGAGAAATATTCTCCCTTCTGTTGAGTTTGTGCCTGAAGTTCATTGTGGAGGGGGCTCACTTCCTGACCGAAGATTCATAATTTCGAGATCTTCTCTTCATTGTGTTGGGAAATGTTGAAGGTGGATCATTACTCGAGAGAAGTCCTTCTGGAGAATGTATGAGGTAGGATCTGGAAGTTTCTGCCAAACTGAACAGTTCCAAACTTTGGTCCCTGATCTCAGTTCAGATAGTACTTTTGTTCTATGCCAAACAACTGAAAGTTGATTGTTGTTGAATTTTCTCACTGACCTTATGAATTAGTTAATTTTAGAAAAATACAGCTCTTTGTCCTTCTCTACTTGAAACAAGATTGAGACATGTTGGATCATGGGCATTTTTTATTTTATAGAAAGAATTTATTTTATTCTACATATCTGCCTTTCAGGAGTCAGTTATCTGCTACTAATTTCTCTCTTCTTGATCATACAAATTGTGTTGTTTTGGTGAAATCACTCTACTCATGCTGCAGCAGTTGGGGTATAAGTACAAATATTTCAAACATTAGCATTTGTATATAAGAGGCAACTTATAATATAAAATACATGGTGCTGTAGCCTGATCAAGTATTACACTTATTTATTAGGCTGCAACATGCAATTGTCAAAGATGCCGGTCTTTTTCAGGCAGCTGTCCGAGTTAATTGAGAAGATGAAGTTGGTGAAATACACTTAGAACCCTTATGAGATTTTAGTTTATACAGGCAAATGCAATTGAAATTATAGAAACTTTATGGAGACCATTGGAAACAAAGGCATAAGGAAAAGTAAGTGGAAGCTATCAAAATGGAGGTCCTCATTCAGTTTACAGTCTCAGGGATCCAAGAAATCTAAGAATAAGGGATTAAATCAAAGATTTTTATGCTCCAACTTTATGTAACCATAGCCATATTTGATCAATTTTCCTGACCATATCAAGATTAATACCTGCCCATTATCCATATATATCATTCCGACTTTCTATAACTATGAATTTAATCATGACTATTGCTTAACTACATCACAAATTTCTTAATAATTCCTATTCATTATTGTCGTCTATCTTTCTAGTCACTGCCTAGTAACCAAATGGTTAAAACCCCTCAGTCCCCACTCGCCTTCTTGCAGAATTCAACAGTGTACTGTACTTTTTATACTTGCATGCTCAAAATGAGAGTGCAGAATTTGTGATATGGGGTTATCTTTTTGGGCCAACCAGCTTTTGACCTAACAACCCAATTATGTATTCTCTGCAACTTGCTTTTACAGCTTTCATAACTTCCATAAAACATGCTTATCAAACCCTCCAAGATCAGCTCTAGGGTCACTGGTCAACATTGCATTTCATGTGTTCAAATTTCTGTGAAAATAATAACTAATTATCTTCACACCATACCTGTGAAACAGGGATAAAAATACCTACCTGCCTGATTATCTTAGAGGTGTGGAAACTGAGGCAGAAAAGAGAAGTGATTTACCTCCACAAGCATATATTCATATGAATCTGAATTTCAACTTCTCCTTTTACTTACTTCATCACTATGATTTTGTGCTCTCTCTCTCTCTGTGTATGTATGTATGAATGAGGGAGAGATGACAGCCTGTATGCAGGTAACCTTGGAAGCAGACATGGGTCCATATAAACACTCTCCTACAATACAGGATTATATTATTAATTAAGAAATCTAATGCCTTGCATGGATCCACAGTAATAATACTTAGCTCCTCTGTCCATAAATCCATAGATCTCAAAGGATCCTTTGTTTACAAAGACAAATATCAATTTTCTAATTTATAGACTGGGAACTGAGAGTGAACTAATTTTCTTAGGGTCACGTAGTAGAGTTGAGAATAGAACTAAGGTTTTATGAGACACTCAGGTCCCAGCCCAAAGCCCAAGTCCCCTAGAGCACACTGTTTTAAAAGAAAAACAAAAAGCCCAAACCCACTACCAATAATATAAAACTTATGTCTAAATAAGCAATTAATAAATGGGTAAGTAACCATGGGGCGGGGGCGGGGTGGTCGGGAGTGCGGGGCAGGGAGCTGAAAATGGATTTCAAATACTGGTTTATGCAGAATAAAACTTGATTAAAAAAAGAATTCACCTACCACATCCCAAATGCAGAGCAAATAAAAAATGTAATTCAGTGCATCACAAAAATATTTATAAGATGACCATGATTCAGACTTGAGAGTCTACAAGAAACAACAAAAAAACATGCCAATAAACAAAACAAATTTAAATACTAAAACATTTCTAGAAGGAAAGTAAACAAGCAATCTAATAAATGTATAAGTCCTGCCTCGCATGAAAAAGGTTAGATATGCAAATTAAACCCAAAGCATTAGTCTCGCGTATGACAGTAACATATCTCTCCAGAACAGGATCCCTGAGATGACTATAAAATAAAACTTTCATTACATAAGACTAGCAGCAGAGTTTAATTCTGCCTAACAACTATCTTCGGTCAACTGGGTAAGAACAGTGGATTGGTAGCTATTGTTTAAATATCCACTAGTATATTTTCTGAAGTGTTCAGTCTGTACTGGTCATACATCTAGCTGTCAATATGTACACTCTTTGGAAATGGAAATATATTATAGTTGAAAGCAAAAGATTCAGAAGAAGTTTGCTAGCCTAAGTTCTCTTTTATTATACAGCTGTTCTAAACCAGCCTGAGTGGAGTAGCATCAAAATGTTGCTTTAAATAGGTAGTGATTTGTAGTTCTTAACGGTGCATGTGTCAATACATTTTTTATGAGTTGATAGACTGGTGCCCCTTCAGGATAGTAAAAATTATATTTGTGGCCCTTGAGTCAAAAAGGGTGAAAACCACTGACCTAGTGCAAGTTGTTATGGGATATTTAGCATAAGTAACAAGATTATAATAAAAGGTACCACCCAGTTTGGGCTATATAACTGCTAATCAGGGTGTCAAACTCATTTGCTATGGTGGGCCAGATTTGTCTTAAATGTACTTCAAGTGGGCTGTACATACCATAAATCAAAATACTACAGCACCCCCTTGGCATCACGGAGTGTTGGATGTGTGAAACTGCTCTGCAATACCTTTCTCTCTCTCTTTCTGATAGAGAGAGAGTGTGGTCTTGCAGAGTGCAGTCTCGTGAACCTAGTGCTCCGTGATGTTGCGAGACCTGACACTCTCGTGACTTTGCAAAGCACTGGGTATGCGAGACCACACAAGCGCTCTCTCTTTTAGGGACAGAGTGTGGTCCTGCCGAGTGCAGTCATGGGTCAGATGGAAGAGATTCACACACATTTGACACCTCTGTAGAGTAATGCTTAATAATATGTATACTTAAATGATTGGAATATATATTGTGGGTAGTATAATCACTATAATATATGTGTATACTAGCCAGCATATATTAGTCAATAAATACCACACTACTGGTGACTTGTATTACAATTAAGGAGTCTGAGACCTCATACAATGGAATGGAAATAATTTTAAGAACTTTAGTCTATGCTATCACATTTCACAATGAATATTTATAATCTGTTTTATCAAACCCTGATCCAAAGTCTGGCATTTGGATTAGGCCCTAAAATTGCAATCCAAGTTTCAAAATGTAGAACGGTTTTGACAGTTGTAAAAAAAGACTTCAAAGATTTTGTTTTGTTTCATTTTGTTTGTCATATTAAACCATGTCTTGAATGTTGACCTTTTTGAGATTACCACACCTATTTGTCTGCTGTTACATTTGCCTCATATGTTGGTATGGAAGAACCCATTGTCCTATTCAATTTGTTCTCCTCCTTCATGATATGACATTACTTTTGAGGTGACTTTTACATGCCCCTGCTTTGCACATAAATGAAAAGGCTAGGATCAGGACCCAGACTATAGTCTGATGAATAATACAACAGTTTATTTGCATGTTTCTGCCTATCAGAAAGAGCAGTGACATTGATTTATTTTGATTCTCTCACTGGCCCTAGCATTTCACTGACTTGATTCTTTCTTTATCTTAACTTGAGTTGCTCAGACAGGGAGCAAGTACCAATACCTTCCATATTACCTTTACTAGTTTCAGGCTATTGTTCTTAAGTGTTTTATAGTAAGTTGCTTAGAAAGATATTTGTTTCTAGTTCCTCCTACCAACTAAGTCTCTCATTTGGGCCGTTGTAGCAGCCAGTGGTGGGAACAACACGGTGAGTTGGAGATGGAGCTGTGGAGTTTGGAAGCTTTTCTTGTGGGTCACAAACAGATGTGAAACAGAAGGAAGGATCAGTCACTGGGGATTGAAGCCAGAGGCTCTATTGTCTTTAGGTTGAGTTCCTTTTCCTCTTATCACAGCTGAGACTTGAACAAACCACCGACTGTATACTGTCTGGACAGCCTTAAGGAATGGAGTAAGAGGAGAGCCACCGGGAAGGAGAAAGGGGATGGTGATGAAGTAGCTTTGGTTAGAATAGAGATTTTGGCTGAGACAAAAAATGAGGGAGATACCACAGGGAAGAGGATTCATTTTGAATTGGTGCTTGGGACTCTTCCAAATGTTGCTACTTCTCTGCTCCGGGTATAATAACAGTTGTGTACAAACAGTGAACCTACTTGATTTTAAAAGTTTGATCATCACTCCGGCTCATAAATAAAATATTGATACCATGCAGGAAAGGCAGTAAATACTGCTGGAGTCTTTAAAATTGTATTTCCTTTTTTGGTATTGAGACTGGTTTCTTAAATCCTAGTAATACTGTCTGTTGTCAGATCTTCAATCTCCTGTTATTAAGCACTGGATTATCTAATAAAAAAGTCAACAATCTTAGTCATGGGTGGTAAAGACTGATTGTAATTAATTATTGGCTGCAGTTCATGCTTAATAAGTTTGGGCTATAAAGGTCACAGGTCTCTCCCACATCCCCACTGTGAGTATATTTTAAGTAATGAACATCTGATAATGAGCATCGTGCATGCTGTAACTTTTTGAAGCATAACTACAGGAAAACAGAATCCTCCTTGCAATTTTCTTTAGCAGGAAAGAGAATTATGTTCCAAATTGTGTGAGAGTTTGAAATTTCCTATTTAAATCTCAGCTTCTGTCATGGGATCTTCTTTAAAGGCAAAGAGTTTGAGCACTAAGAAAGCTGCAACCCAGAAGCAGCAAAAGAAATAACAACCTTGAATCAAATTCTGTCCAATTACATTGATTTTTATTTCTTTTAATTAAAAATTACATTGCTTTTCTGGAGCAGTAAGTGGGATCAGAAGGAACTGATGTAAACATGGTAGGTGAATAAGACTCAGCACACAGTAGGTGTGTTTGAAATTAAGGGCTTAGGTTTATTTAATCATTTAAATAAGCTCAAATAATTGCAAAAGGTTAACCATAAAACTGATTAAAAATTGTTTGCTTTGACAGTTTTTCTTCAGAAAATGCAGTTTAGTGTTTTTGGTTTTTTTCAGGAATGTGTTGATTTTGACCCAAATTTACATAAAACATTTCATTTTGGTAATGTCAAAATGTTTCTTCTAATAAGGTAAACAGGTGCTTTTTGATGTTATTGTTTGATTCATATTGCAAATGATATTAATTTTAATATATTTGTATAGTTTATTTTATATTCATATAATATGTTTTGACATTATTGAAATGAAACAATTCTGTATTTCTGAAAGAAATTTTTCAGAATTTTAGTTTAATGAAAAATGGCAACATTTTGACTTCTCTATGATTCAGAAATGAGAACAAATTTTGAAATGTCAGCATTTCTCTACAAAATAGAAATTCCACTTTTTCCATCAGCTTTAGTTAAATATCCCAAATATCTGGCAACATACCACTTTAGTGTGGTATATACTGTTGGCTGTATAGTCACCATCTTATATCATTTACATTAGCTTCTGCTTCTAATCCAATGTACAGACTCAGATATCTCAGTCCATCCTTGACTTGTGCAAGAGCTCAGAATCTTGAAAAAAGGATAATTCACTCTGTACAACACCCCCTCCTGCATATCACATCAGGTTCCAGACAAAGGCTCCCGGTTCTATCCTACAGTTTGTTGACTGTACGCTGGTGTCTGTTATACGGTGGACACCTACCCCACAAAGCTGCAACAAAACATATTGTGCCATGACAGTACTTGCAAAATCCAAGCCCTTCCACCTGCATTGGAAAAGACATTCATGTCAATCTGAAAAAAAATTCCTCCTGACTCTGACAGTCAGTCATTGACTAAACAAAGCATTTCAGGAGAATTGGCACATGTAACTAACTACTGGGAACAAATCACAGGCCCCCCATGAGGATAATAGGAATTCCTCCTCCTACCTGTAAGGTCTACAGGTTATGTGTTCCCCAGCTAGCCCAAGAGAACAGAACAGAGATGGACAATAGAAGAGAATGGTAAGTACACTGTAGTGATTTGACATGAATGTACATTGTGATTTAAAGTATCAACGTGCAACAAACAAACTAAGTGAAACAAAATCTTTCTTGTAATAGTATTGATTTCAGAATGGACAACAATAATAATCAGCGAACCTTAAAGAGATAGATATTCTCATTCAGATTTAGAAGAGCAATCAAGAGTTAGGATGCTTATTTGACCCATACCCAAGTCTACTGAGTCTTTGGAAGTGAGATGGAAACTCTCAGGGTCTCACTTGTGAAATTTTCCATTGTTTCAGGATCCTGACCTGATAATTGGAAGGGTAAGAAAAAATCACAAATATCCAAACACTTGAGAACTTGGTGCTCAAAAGAGTTTATCCTGGAGGTGCCAATGATTAGAATTTAAAGATTTAGGCTGTAGACTGGGAGCAGATTTATTGAACTCAGTTGTCTCTAATTCTGTATAGCCCAAGGAGGGGGTCAGAATGAGACTTTTCTAGTAATTGAAATTGAAAGCAACCTGTCCAGAAAAATAAGGAGCCCATAATAAATACAGTGTCCACTTCACCCAGTTTGCAGATATTGAGAGTGATGTGACATAATATTAGCAATGACAGTTCATTGTTCAACTACCTGGGAATGTGGTTTCTTATTCGGGTCATAAGTAGTAGGTGTCAATAATGATTGATAAGTCTGGGTTAAAAGTCAGTAAACAATATACTTAAACTGTGTATTTGTGTGACAGTTTCTTTAATCAGTGTTGCTCTTCACCCTATAATATAATTTATTATGTTACTCCAACTTCCAAGAATGTCCTGTATAACTATTGTAAATCTAGTCTAGCCTTTGGCAATAGAACCTAATTTGAATCTATGATGCTTCATAGTCTCATTAAATATTCCTATTAATGACTTCTAAATAATAGTTACATCAAAATATGAGAGACAAACAATTACAGTCTGCTTTTTAATCACTCTACTAATTCTAATATAAACTGACAAGGCATTTACTTATAAGTTGCTTATTTTAAATGGTCACTGACAATTTCAGTGATTTGCCTTTAAACTCATGAAAAGCGAATGAGAGATGAAAAAGAGGCCATCACTTTGAATGAAATTTGAAATGAAACACTGGCATCCATTACTATCCACATCTCAGCAAAAAAATGGTTCATTTTGTACCCGACAAGCTGTTTGCTCCTCTTAGACATTTGTGATAGACTTAGTGCAGTTTTATATATTCCAGTCCTACTCAGGGCATAATCAAAAAGGGAGATTCAATTCTGCAAACCAGCTGACAGTAAAATTAACTGGAATGACTGTAAGTAGGATCTACTTGTAAAGTCATTGCACAATTCAGAAGAAAAAAGAAAAAAACAAGCTAATTGTACTAAGTATTCTGTTTGCCTTCTTTAGCTTGATATTTTTCTTTAATAATACTAGGAAATGCAGCTTCCATGAGTGAGAGAGAGAGAATACTGAGTTATGTGGCTGCTTGTTCAAGGTACCATGCCAGGTGCATGTTCAATCTACGTGAGTATCTTCATTCATTTTATTACCTCTGGCATAGATTAGATTAATTTAATTCTACCACATGTCAACTGTATTAAAACAGATGAAGAAGGCTTTTTAAGTTACTCATGTGACTTGGAACAATCATACAAATAAAAGATTATAGCACCACCCGCTAGTACTATTATAGCTAAGGGTCTGTCATCATTCCCATATTACAATCCTCTAACATACTCATAAAAATTCTCTCAGGGCTGAAATTTGGCAGATGAGATTGTGCCCAGGAATTATGTAATTTTAATTGACATAGTCTTTTAAAGGATACAAGTATAACAGTGGTAGCAGCTTTCCATAATAATTTTGAACACAGTCAATATGTTTCATAAAAGTTTAAAAGTTGCATTTTCCTATAAAAGTCATCTTTCCCTACTAAATATACATGTTTTTTAGCCACCAATGAAAAGCAGCTATCTTGGATAACTGTTAATCACTGTTTCACAAACAGCAAAACACTACAGTATGATTTAAGTTCGGATAGGAGGGACGCTTTACACAACTGAAACTGCAGGGGGAATTTAAGTAAAAAGAATGTACTTGCCTAATTTGGAATTTGACTGGGATACTAAGTTTAACCTACCTCATTTTATTAAGAGCTCTTTGGTGCTGCTGTAAACTCCCGCGAGCTGCTGTCAGCCTGTAAAGGAATATCTATCAGTTGGGTATTGCCAGAGCACAGGGTTCTGTATACACACTTACCCTAAACTGTCCTCTGCCAGGAAGATGGTGGTTTAGGGTCCAACTGTGCTAACTCCATAGCCACACCGATTGAGGCACTTTCTATGCCTTTGAGTCATTTCAGTGTGGAAAAGGAACAGATTGGACCAGAAGACGCAATCCAATATTGTTAGTTGTAAAACTAAACATAAATAATGATATTTTTAAAAAAGAAATTAAAGAAAAAAATTCAGGAACTATAGTTAATACTGAATCTTCATTATTAACTCATTCTGTGCACCCATATGTACATGTCCTTGACCATTGATGAAATTTCCATATATCCTTTTTTTGAGTAATATTTAGAGTACAATAAGGTGATTTAAAGACAGCATTCAGTCTGAATTCCTTGGCACATATTTTGACAGAATTTGTGTGCATGACTAATGTTTGGATATGGATTCATACTTACTCATGAACTAATCTTTGCCTTTTTAGGGATTACAGCAATATAAATCATCATATTTTTCTCTTCCCCTGGTGCACACAACTCAAGGCAATGTAAGTCAGAAATGTATTGATATGTCTCACTAGAAAAGTAAAAGAGAATAAGAAGGCACTTTAGAAACCATGGCAAATCTTCATAGATAATTCTTACAACAAATATACCAAAATGATTAATTTTTATATATTTAATGCTTTGGCTGCACCAAATGAGCCTTACTGAAGGCTGGTCTACACTAAATTGACTACAGCAGAACAGCTGTGCCCAGTACTTTCCTCAGGAATTGAAATAAGAGAGGGATGTTCAAATTTACAATGCATCAGACTGTGATGGTGAAGGAGGGCTGTATACTATTCTAGTAAAAACTGAAGAAAAAAATGTCATGACTACCATTAGATTTAACTCATATTTTAAAATCATACAAATTGAAGTTGGCTACTCAAGCCTTTTATGAAGCATTAGGTCTACATCCTTGGTTTCTTGCTGTAATTTTGCCATTAATGAACTTCTTGAATGCAGTACATTCATCTTTGGTGGCGTTTCGAGTCGTTCAACTGATGTGCTCATTAGTTCATTTACATGATCAGATGGAAAATGACATCTTTCATAACACAAAATTATATTCAATGACGAAAAAAGAGTGCTCAACTGTAGCTGTTGTGAGTGGAAGTAGCAAAAGATGAATTCCTAGTTTTCTCATTCTAGGAAACATAGCATAAATATTGGGGCAAGCCACTAGTTCTGATAAAAAAGTTGAAGTCAAATCTTCATATGACATTACATTCTATGTTCAAATGATCTATTCTTTCCTGATCACATTGCAGCCCCCTTGCTGGTAGTGACTCATACCACTCAGATATCAGTTTTTTATAAGACAGGCACTTGTAAAAGCTACAGGGAGGTTAAGTAGAATCCGGAAATCACTGTTGGAGATTTGTAAGAATCACATCTGTGTGCTTTTTCAACTGGCTTAACAAAACACTTGTCCTCTTCACTTAAAAATTCAATATCAGTACCTTCGTCTATCAACATTTGGACTGAAGATTTTGCTTCTTCCACGATGTTTTCAGTGGATAGCTCTCTGACTGATTTAAGTGCAGCGTCTGTTCCTAGACAAAGATCTACTACTGTTGTAGCAGATGCTTGGTTGGTACTGTTTAATGACCAAAGTGGTTTCAACAGTAAACTTACAAGAGAAAATGGCAATTATCTTCTCTGAACATAATAGAAGAAATAGTTCACCAGCCTCACTCCTTAGATCCAAACCGTCTTGGTTCATACTTTCCAAAGCTAGTAGTAATATCTGCAGAAATTTTAAGGCAGCTGCCAAGGATTGCTCATGAGGAAGCTAGTAGATTTTCCCAGGCTGGACTAATTTGACTGTCATTCCCAGTGTCCAACTTCAGGATTAACATATGACAATGCAGTTAACATTAGCCTCCAGTTTGTAGTGTGTGGTATCTCTTGCTCAAATAGAAAAGTATGAGATGACAGCCACATTCATTTGTATAAACTGTGTTGTGTCTCCAGAATTCCTAACAGCCTCATTAAGTACTTCTAAAACTGGCTTTGACAGTGACTGGGTTAAAGGCTTTCTGAATATTAATGCAGTTCAGAGATTTGATGTTTTGTGCAGCCTTCTCACATAATTTGTGAAAAGCATTGCCTTTGCTGATGGATCTGGCAAACGAAGCTGCTCCAGTTTTATCAGTTGTAGCAATGGGAAGCTTTCCTTCTTCATAACCTTTTTTATAAGAGATGTACAAGTCTTTTCTATCTTCAGTAAATGGGAAAAGTTCGACTAACAAGCATTGGGAATTGCTTGTGGAGACAATGCTTCTTCAGTTGGTAGCTGTATTTGTGCTTCAAGCTATTTAGATGTAGATACACCACTTGAACTGTCACATGACATATTGGTATATTCTTCATATGTTCTTCATTTTGGTTGGTTTTGTTGTGGGTGGGGTGATGGGAGAGTAAAGAGAGGTTATAGGGATATCCCTGGCTTTAGCTGCCATAGTGCTGTTAATGCAGACATTATATACAGATGGAAAAGAGCTCTCCTATCATCATAATTACTCCACCTCCCTGAGTGGTAGTAGCTATGTTGGTGGGAGATGCTCTCCTGGTCATAGGATTGTCCACACTGGTGCTTAGGTTGGTGGAACTTGCTTTGCTGTGTGTGTGTGGGGGTTCCTACATCTCTGAGGCTATGTACACACGATCACTTTATTGTGCGATAAGGCTCCTTATCGTGCAATAAAGCTGCTTACGTACATACGATCATTTTTCTTTTTGCGCGGCAACACCCTCTTGCCGTGCAACAGTTAAACCACTCAGGCTACGTACACACGACAAACTTGTCCTGAAATAAGCTATTGTGGGACAAGGAAAGCGCTATAAATATAGCACTTTGGTGTGTACACACCT